>CAJQUN010000831.1:0-177575 GCA_907163345.1 Haberlea rhodopensis | reverse complement strand
TGGGCGATGGTCACTATCGCCTGGGGGTGATCCAGCCCAGAATATGCACATCGATTTTCTTCATTTCAATCCACTTTAATCACTTAATATGCACAATAAGTACACACATTAGTATAACAAACACAAGTTTTGTTGATCATCAAACTCAAAAATAAACCGGAGATAAATTAAAGCATTAAACACAACCATGCGTTTTAAGGCCTCAACAATGTTCCATTACCTCCGGAACTAACCAAGTTTCCACCCCCTTCACAATACCCCAATCAGGCACCACCCGCCTGTTCAACACAGATGCAGGCCCCTGAAAATAATAGAGGCAGCCAAGTGCTGATGCTAGGTCACGAGTAGAGCCTCCACTGAGTATATCCTAATGGAAGCTGTTAGTGGGGAGAGATAAGGCAATTGGGGCAACATCTAGGGTGGCCGACCTCCATGGCTAGGAGGAGAGAAAGTCCTTTCTCCCAAGCTATTTTAGGATAGGGGCTCCCGCCAAATTTTAGACAACCTGCGGTGGGAGAATATGATGGAAGACAGACCCGGAAGAACACCTTGGAAGATTTGAGAATACTGCCCTGTTGCATAGGTATTCCGATGGGATCAAATGCGTGTTTTCCTTACCACCCTTGTTAGATCAGCACAACAATGGTTTAATCTACTAAAGCCAAACACTATACATTACTTGAGGAATTAATTCGGCTTTTCTAAACCAATTCGCCAGCAGCAAGAGGTATCAAAAAACTTCTTGAGTCTGTTCACTACCAAGCAGAATGAACAGGAATCCTTAAGGGGGTTCGTACAATGCTTCAATGGGGCGGCCTTAGAGGTCCCCACTACAACAATAGATGTCCTTATTAAGGCCTTCACACAAGGGCTTAAGGCGAGGAGAGTTTTTTTAAATCATTGGTAAATAAACCCCCCTCGCAGTTATGACGAACTTCTAGGGTGAGCTGAAAGTACATCAATCTCGAAGATGCTCGGAAATAGAAAATGGCTGATTACGGCCATCATAGAAGAAAGAGAAGTTAGAGGTAAGCAAGAAAAGATCAGCTGATAGGACCGACGACAGTGGTCGACCTAGAAGCCAATTTGCTTCGCATACACCTCTGTTCATGAGCTTAGAAAGAGCTATGGAAATATGTGATGATAGAAAAAAATTGGAAAGATCAAAAAAGTCGGGACAATGGTCCCCCGACTGCCTCCATCTGATAAGTATTGTGGATTCCATAGAGAGTACGGTCATATAACTAATGAGTTCCAGAAGCTTGAAGATGAGGTTGAGAGAATCATTAAAAGAGATTCTAAATAAAAACTCTCCTAACAAGGACTCAGAAACCTTATCACAAAAATCATGAGTAGAAGCCGATACCAAGGTAACAGAAGAGAAAAAACACCATGTGATGGCCCGGACTAGATCTCGTGAGAGGGATATTCCTCCTAGAAAAACAGATAATTAAAGAAGAATGGTCAACAGGTGGAGAACAATCCCACCCAACGAACTATCAATATGATCTCGGGGGGACCCCACTGATGGGAGACTCGGGCAGAGCTCGAAAAAGTCATGGTAGAAGATTGGAAGTTTTCGAAGTATCGGAAGAGGTAATCTCAAGAGATGAGCCTATCATAAGCCCTTTGGGCCTGATGATATAAAAAGAGTTGCAACACCGCACAATGATGCTCTGGTGGTCACTGTAACCATAGCAAACTATGACGTAGTAAGGATCTTTACTGATACCAGGGAGCTCAGTTAATGTTTGTTCAAAGACACTTTAGAAAAGATGCAGATAGAAGGGACAAAGTTTGAACATATTACAACTCCTTTGTACGGGTTCACTGGGCATGCAATTCAACCTCTTGGACAGATCACCCTGCCCTTATCTCTTGGTCATGGGATGTCACGCATAACAAAATGGTTAATTTCACTGTGGTTGAGGCATCTTCCTCTTATAATGCAATCTTAGGCTGACCTGCTATGAAGAACTTCAAAGCAGTAGCTTCTACATACCATTAGAAACTAAAATTCCCAGTGGATAGAGAGGTCGGGGTTCTTTGTGGTGATCATAAAATAGCCCACCGATGTTATCTGGATGAGGTAAAGAAGATAGAAAATGAGCTCGTCGAGAGGTCGGTTGTATTGAAAGGTATAGTATTCCTATTGACAGAGGTGTCCCAAACAACATAGATGAAGAGCCAGAAATAGTTGAGCTCGGCACCACTGATCAGAAAGTAAAAGTAGGCAGGGACTTGGAAACAAATATAAGAGCAGATCTCATCTCATGTCTGAGCAAGAATGAGGATATCTTTGCTTGGAGGGCTCGTGATCTGAGGGGAATCAGCCCTGACGTCCTATAACATCGTTTGAATGTACTTTCAGGAGCCCAACCTGTAAAACAGAAGAAAATGCACTTTGGACCTGAAAGGATAAAGTAATAAGAGAACAAGTGGAAGAACTCCTTCGGGCAGGTCATATTCAAGAAATTCAATTTCCAAGATGGCTCTCAAACGTGGTTTTGGTTCCCAAGAGCTCGGGAAAGTGGAGGATGTGCATAGACTTCCAAGATCTTAATAAGGAATGCCCAAATGATTGTTACCCATTACCAAGGATTGACCAGTTGGTCGACTCCACTGCAGGACACCAATACTTGTGTTTAATGGATGCCTATCAGGGATATCATCAAATTCCTTTGGCTGAGGAAGATCAAGATAAGGTGAGTTTTGTCACCTCAGATGGGACCTTCTGCTATGTTGTTATGCCCTTCTGGCTCAAGAATGCAGGGGCTACTTACCAGCGGTTGATGGACAAGGTGTTTTCAGAACAGTTAGGCCAAAATTTGGAAGTATATGTAGACGACATTCTGGTAAAATCAAAAAGTGGCACCGATCTAATAACCGATTTGACGGAGACTTTCTCCACTCTCAGGTCTTATGGGTTAAAGTTAAATCCCTAGAAATGTGTGTTTGGGTAAAAAGTGAAAAGTTTCTGGACTACATGGCGACACAGAGGGGTATTGAAGCTAATCCAGAAAAAGTGAAAGCTATCTGTGAGATGTCTCCTCCGAAGAATCTGCAAGAGGTACAACGCCTCACAGGAAAAATCGTTGCTTTGTCACGGTTTATCTCTAGATCAGCTCATAGAAGTCTCCCATTTTTCAAGATACTCCGGAAAGTTGATAAGTTTGAATGGTATGAAAAATGCGGGGAAGCATTCGAAGAATTAAAAAAATACCTGGCTGAACTCCCAATACTAGCTAAGCCTCTGTTGGCGGAGCGATTATTTATCTACTTAACAACAACTGAGGAAGCAATCAGCTCGGTTCTAGTAAAAGAGATGGAATCAGATCAACAACCTATCTATTACTTATCTCATGCCTTAAAAGGTGCTGAGCTGAGGTATTCAAAGATCGAAAAGTTGGCCCTAATGCTGATCATGACAGCTAGGCGACTCAGGCCTTATTTCCTATCGCATCCTATAACGGTGTTAACAAACAGCTCCCTGGGAAAAATACTCAGTCGTGCAGATGTCTCTGGATGAATAATCAAATGGACAACCGTGCTAGGAGAGTATGGTATACAGTACGAGCCATGCACGGCTATCGAAGCTCAGACTTTAGCATATTTCATTGCGGAAACTATGCATCCCGAGAAATAAGAGTTATGGAAAGCATTTGTTGATGGTTCCTTTTGTAATGAGGGAAGCGGAATTGGGGTTGTGATGATCTCTCCCACGGGAGATGAGGTCCAGCTGGCAGTATGATTGGACTTTTGGGCCTCCAACAATGAAGCAGATTATGAGGTAGTATTAACCGGATTGAGGGCTGCTCGGAATGTTGGAGCTAAGCACATACATGCCTTCTCTGATTCTCAGCTAGTAGACCAACAGATGAATGGGGTCTATGAGGTTAAGAATGAGAAGTTAATTCAATATGCAAGTATCACAGACATTGCCCCAAAAATCAGCTAATTAAACACCGTTACCAAAATCCCAACTTTTAACAAAGTTTTGGAAAAACACATGACTCCGAGCCACGATCGATCGCCGCTTTTGTCACAATCGATCGAGCGCACCCATTGCCCGGCAGAACACTTACGCGATCGATTGCGAATCTCCACGGTCGATTGCCAAACCCCTCGCGATCGATCGCTGAGACTTAGTGATCGATCGCCAACACTGTGCATCTTCTTCAATTTCCAGACTCTTGTCGCGATCGATCGGTGCCATGCCGCGATCGATCGCGACCTGCGATTTCCAAAAAACTCGAGCTTTAATGGTGATTTCCATACCCAACTCAAAACCAACACCCCCAACACCTCCACAACTTCAAATATACCAATAAAACTCAATAAAAACTCCAATAACAAACTTTAAGATTTTTACCCTAAAAATCCACAAATCCAAACCCATCGCAAAACTTAACCAAAAACAACAATACCACAATCAAAACGAAGATAAATATGTGGGAATGAGATTACCAACTTTCTTCGAGAAATCCCACTCCAAAATCGAGCCTCCATCGATTTAGCATCAAAGGGGAAAAAGGGGAAGGGTTTGGGGAGAGAGGGACGCGTGAGAGAGAGAGAGAGTGGGAGAAGGAAAAATGATTGAACACCTAGTCCACTTGGTATATATAGTACCAAGGCTCAAAACTCCCGAGTCTTCCACAAATACATCATGACTCACTAAAAATCATATGTGTTCAATAATTACCTCTCAATCTCAATGTCATTACCAGCCCCAACACAAAGCACCCCAGACCCCAGATCCCACCAAAAACGCAATTCCAAGGTTTAACACCACAATGAGAATACAATCTCAACCCTTGGATCCAACGACCCCAAATACCGGATTTAAAATCCTCGGGAGTCTCAATACCGCAATTAATTCATAATTGCCACAATTAAAATCCATTAAGGATCGTTACCACACCAAGATTTACATCAATAATTCCCGGGCATCACAACTACTCTCTCGCCTATTCTCCCCCTCCTCTAATCATTTCCCAAAAACCGAAGGTTCATGCCATTTCCCTTTCACCCGACCCGTCTTCGTTCAAGCAACTATAAGACGCAAAAAATCCAGACTCGGAAAGGCGAAGTCAGGAGGGAAAGTCGGGTTGATCGACTTGGCAAGGCGAAGGTATGGTTTCCGATCAGATTCTTCTACATATCTTAATCTATCACAATTTATGATTATCGATGGATTAGCAATGTAAACTGTAGACAAATTCACAAAAAAATGAATATTTTAGTTTAATTTATGCATCAATTTTGTTTATCATTGCGTCTATTTCGAACCACATAATCTAATCAATCCTATCCCATTAAAGTTCAATGTTTGGATGGAGTCACCGTTAAAATGACGTCTTTAGGATATGAGCACTTAATTGCTGTTACAGGTTTGAAATATTTATCTGGAAGCACATTTCTTTACTGGTAATTGATTATTTGAATTTCATTAACTTCATAATGTTCTCCTGGATTATGGTTATACTGGACTTGTGAATGTATACTATATTACAATGAATACTTAAATTTGCACTTAGCGAGGTTTTAGGTATATTTTTCTTTATTTGTTTTTCGATGGCAGGTAAAGAAGGTACTTGATGCAAGTCAACCTGATGAATTAGAGATGGAGAAAGCTAAGAAAATTCTCAAGGTTGAGATTGTTTTGAGCACAAGAAATTTAAGTTTGTCCTTATGCCTTTCCTCTTTTAAGTTAATCGTAATTTGTTCATGCATGAACATGAACAAAGATTGATTGATGTGATAACAAAACTTGCAGTTGCATGTGATAGTGGTAATGATTACATTTCCTTAATTTGGTATTGTAATCTTTACCATATGCTCGGTGGATTGAGTAAATAATGTAGTGATCATGCCTAATGCAGACTCGCCATTCCCTGTGTATGTATGAACTATTCGGTGGAGGTCCAGAAGGATGATTTTTATAGTTTGTGCGAACTACTTGAAATGTTTGTAATGACTTTGATAGTTAGAAACTTTTTTATTCAACTTGATTTTAATTTTATCAGTTTTTACAATTTGTGCTTTGATATTGGATAGAATTTTGTGACAAATTTCATGATTTAAAGTAAATACATATATTTGTTTTTATTTTATTTGTTTCCATATGTATAACATGAAAAAAAAAACAGGTTTTAAGTTACTGTGATGCAATATTGGGGTAATTTCCATTACTAGGAAATTGGATTTATCGACGCTCAAACGAGTAACAAAATGTGGCTAAGGTGACATTTTTTGTTATAGTGACGCTTGCTTAAAGCATTGCTTAGGTGAGTGTTTCAATATGTTATATAGGTTATAGCGATGCTTTAAAGTAAAATGGTATTTGCTTAGTTTTAAAGCATCACTATAACCTATATAACGTATTGAATACGTGACGCTTTAAGCAAGCGTCACTATAGCCAAAAGCGTCACTATAACCACATTTCGTGACGTTTTATAGTGTCGCTAATTCCATTTTTTCTAGTAGTGTGTACTCACACCTTCTGCAACTACAGATAAAAAATCTACATTTTCTGGAATATAATCATAGTTTCGTGGTTCCGTTACTATTAAATTTCCAAGCATCTATAACCCTGTTCTGAATCCAATAGTCCCACTAAATTATGATCATTATCTATGGGAAAAATTGTCTGTCGTATTCTAGAAAAACCTCTGAACATGTGTCTTGCATTTATTTTCATAAGGAACTAGTTGCGGTGGATGCAAGCGATATTATATATTTCGTTCAACAATTGCATAAAATTAGTTGTGCGAGATATTGTTGTACCTCTTGATGGACCATGTTCATATCTAACGGTATCTAGGTCTTGTAATATATTACATCCCCAATATAATAAAATTTGACGGCATATCTTTAAAAAAAAAGTAAAAATATAACAACTAATTAATAATTAAGTTATATAATATAAATTTGAAGATGATAAAATTTATCATATAACAAGATTTTTACCTGAAAACACTTGAAGGACAGATGACTTAAGATCGATGGAGATTCGGTAAATAATATCAACGATAAAATCAGAGAGAGCTCTATAATTGTTCTCTGAATTCGTTTCGGTGTAGAAAATGGAGAGGTTGGCCTTGATATGTATACGTAAGAAGGCGCCATAACAAATAACAAATGAAGTCTTCATATTAAAAAAATAATATTTTTATTCAAGGCGCCATCAAAAAAAATATTTTTTTATTGAAGGCGCTATTTCAGATGGCGCATTCAATAATGTTTTTTTTTAAAATTAAAAAACGTCATGGTAGATGGAGACTTCAAATGATGTCGCCACCTTAGATACGACTTGATCACTTAATAAAAATTTTCAAAATCGGTTATTTTGTTAAATTAAGTTTTATTTTCGATTATTTTTTTAAAACTCCCTTAAAATAATATTTTGTACTTATATTTGTGATGGTTGTAGATTATGATCTCACTTCTATTATTTCCATTATTATGCCTATAACTCTCATGTTTTCAGCCTCACGTTCAACCAAACTTTAAGATTTGTTCTTAACCCTGCACTCAGGGCGCTTTAGACGCCTTTGGCAGTGACTCAGGCCTCACTTCGTGAATTCGGGTGCTGCAAAGTTTCGCTGGCGGTGCCCCAAGCGCTAGCCCTAGTGCTTAGGGAGGTGAGGCTGTTTCTTCAAGGCTCATGATCCTTGCAATCGTTGTTCATATGTGCTACTAGGTTGCTACGGGGCTTTCTTACTTCCTTACAAGCTAACATCCCGGATGGTCAAATTAACATTTTGGACTTTCTGAGGTTGTGCAAACGACGTGTGCTTGTGTTATATGTGGTTGAATCTGGTCCAATGCTCGGTAGCCTCATGGGTTGGTCTTGTCCATTGTGGTTAGTGTGCTTAAGTGTGCTAGTAAAGTCATATCCATAGCAGCTACCTTTAAGAAGGGTCCAAGACAACAAAAGCTGCCTCTCAAGCATTGGTGCCTTAACTCGATTCTTTGTACTTTCGTTATAGATTCGTTTATTTGGCTAATTGATATCATTTTAACTATGTTTTTAGCTCATGCTTATTTTTGATTCGCTATTCTAATCTTAGGATTTTGGTTTTTTTGGATTATCACGGCCCACAACTATTTCAAACCAAGTGATATCCATAAACATCAAGGAAAATCGATCTGAATCTAAGGAAGATATAGAAAAAAATCATCATAAATACAATGTGCTTCGACTTTTAAAGGAGAGAAAAACCTATGCTAATTGTATATCATTTACTTCTCAATTTATACATCATATTTTAGCCCATCTCCAGATACTCCTGTCCTGTTGCTGAATGGCATAACAGAGACTTTTGCCAGGAGCCACTTCAGCGTCATTTAGCATGGTTTTTATTTGCTCGTCTTTAGTTCATTGCATACGATCACCATTGAATGAGTGAAGCCATAAAATATAAAAAATCGAAAGCAAAAAACATGAAACGCAGTAGCCAGCTTGTAGGATGATGAGTACGGCGAAAGTTCTAATATTAAGAATTATTTATGGAAGAAGGGTTTGCATATGAAAGAAAAAATAATTGAGAGAGAGAAGTTGGATTTAAAGGTATACAAAGTTTTATCATTTGGACAATTAGATATGTAGAATCCTATGATATTAGTTAGTTTTTCAACCCCTTCTTGTTGCAAGATCTCCTGCCATACCTCCTGTTTTCTATATTTAGCCTCATTTTTACACGCATTCTATGCAGTTTTTTAGCCGCACCCCACGCCCAGTCCTTAATTAAAAAAACCCGTCATTTTATTCCACATCCAGGGTCTTTTGAGGGTTCTGCTAAAAAACCCATTTAAAATCCTAAACATTTTCAAGATGATTTCCAGAAAAATAGCCATCATTGGCTTATGTGCAGCCCTCGTGGTGGCGGGCACGGTGGCTGCTGCTGTGATTCTTGTCCAAAAGAACACCAAAAACTCATCTAACCCCAACAACGATGATTCCGTAAATGCCTTACAAAAGGCCATTCAAGAACATTGCCAGAAAACTTATTATTATGAGACCTGTGTCACCAGCCTCTCTAATGCCACGAAATCCTCTGATCCCAAAGAGTTGATAAAAGTTGGTTTCCGGGTAGCCATTCAAGAACTTACCAATGTGATCAACAAAACCGAAGCCCTACATAACATTTCCCGAGATCCAAAAACTGAGGAATCTTACAGAACCTGTCGAAAACTTTTATACGATTCCATTGATGATCTCCAGAGAACATTCGACAGGATGGACTCGTTTGATCCCAACGGATACAATATATTTGTCGATGATATTAAGACCTGGCTCACTGGTGCCTTAACATTCCAAGAAACGTGCCTGGATTGCTTCGAGGATGAAAAAGGAGACGATGGGATGAAAATGAGACAACTCTTGAGGGTGGCACGTGAGCTTGCAATTAATGGTCTTGCCCTGATAGAGGACTTCACCAATCTGATTTCATCAAATAAATCTGGCACGGGTAGGCGACTCCTTCACAAAAACCTTCCAGATTATGTTACAAATGAGGAGGATGGGAGTTTGTTCCATGGTTCTATAAGGAGTCGTGGGCTCCTCCATGGTATTCGTGAAAACTTTGAACCAGATGTGGTTGTGGCAAAGGATGGTACAGGAAAATACAGGACCATTAACGAAGCCTTGAGAGATATTCCCCTGAGATGGAGAAGGAACGACCCATTTGTCGTTCATATTAAGGAAGGCATTTATCAAGAAAACGTTGTAATTGACAAGAACATGCGGCATGTCGTTTTCATTGGAGATGGGCCTACTAAAACAAAGATCACCGGGAGCTGGAGCAAAGACGGGGGCACACAGACGTATTGGACAGCAACGGTTGGTAAGTTTCTCAAAATGAACTTAACTATATCAAATTATTTTGGGGTTTCTAATACAAATTGTTCTTAAGTTTTCAGATTTTGTTCAATATGTTTGCAAAGCCAATTAAATAACGAAATCATAATCTTTAATGATACAGCGATTGACGGGGACAATTTCATAGCAAGGGACATAGGATTTGAAAACACAGCAGGCCCTGAAATGCACCAAGCCGTGGCCCTCCGAGTAACCGGAGACCATTCCATGTTCTACAACTGTCAAATGGATGGCTACCAGGACACCCTCCTAGCCCACAACCACCGCCAATTCTACCGAGACTGCACCATCTCCGGTACCGTGGACTTCATATTCGGAAACGCCAAGGCCGTGTTCCAAAACTGTAGATTAGTAGTTAGAAAGCCACTGATAAATCAAAAGTGCATAGTCACAGCTCAAGGCCGGAGCACGAATAACGAGTCTTCAGCGTTCGTGCTCCAAAACTGTCAGATCATGCCCGCTCCCGAGTACCCTATGGATGACGACACCTATAGAACGTTTCTTGGGCGGCCTTGGAAGGAGTTCTCGAAGACTATTGTCATGGATTCTGAACTGGATTCTGTGATTGATCCTGAAGGGTGGGCGCCGTGGAACGAGACATCAGCACATCTTTACACATGCTTTTATGCCGAGGTAGATAATCATGGACCTGGTGCAGATTTGAGGTACAGAGTGACATGGCCTGGAATCAAGAAACTCTCAATCCGGGAAGCTGCACGGTATACTCCTGGAAATTTCTTGCTTGCTGGTAATTGGATTGCTGATAGAGGGATACCGTTTGCCCCTGGCCTCATTGATAAATTTTAATGTTGATTTTTATATTTCTTGTTTTCGGCAATAACACTGATTATTTTTTACACAAATTTATTGGGGAAGAAAAGATGAAAAAAATTGACTGGAGAGAGATCATCTCTACTATGTCGATCAGAAAATTTGGAATACATGGATTCAAATGCTAAATCTGTTTTATAGTAAAGTCTTCTCTCGTTTTTATTATCAATCAGTATTCATTTGGTCCGCAATAGTAGCATGTGATATGGAAGACTTCTGGGGTGTGTTTGGTAGGGGTGATTGATCGTCACTTTTTTAAACAATAAAATGCAAGTAGTGATCGATTAATCCGGAAGTGCACGGTTGTCAAGTTTTAGTATAGATAATAAGAAGTACGAATGTCGAACCCACATGAACTAACTGTAAGTACCAAATAAGATGTTTTTAACTATATTTAACCTACATAGTGAATGAATAATTAAACTAATAACAAACATAAAATACTAATAATAATACAACCAAACAAACCAAAGATTACAAAAAAAATCCACTTATATTGGAAAATGGAAAAGAAATTTCTAACCGATATCATTGTTAGTTATATTGAGGAAGAAGATTATCAAGACGTCGATTCACCATTTTAATACCCTATGACCCTCAATTGAATATCCAAATATCTCTAAGGTGACGAGTTTTCCGAAATTATCTAATATACTCTCTCGAGCTATATTAAACCTAATATTAAATTACAGAAGTTGTCGTGCACTTATTTAACAATTCAATATTGCATATACTTTGTGAAAACTTATAGTTTTCGATTACTAGATATTTATGGCTATCACACATGTATTTGATCTCATATCTCGATCTCAATCTGAAATCCATGGCATAATTTATTAGGTCATATTATAACATCATCTCTTGATCTCAATTATAACATCATATTCAATTTTATGGTGAAGAAAGCATTAATATTATAAACTATGCACATAGGATATAAGAATTCAATCAAAGTTTAATAAAAAAAGTCATAGGATCAAACCAATTGATCCCCTAGTCTTGATAAATAACTTTAGTTCATGATTGTATTGAAAATCAAAACAAAACAAATATTAAAAAGTAAGAATAAACTCCCGGTGTCCCGTTTGTAGATTCTTGCTTCCATCTCTCGCTTTCTTCTCGATCGCCTCTTCAATCCCTTTGTTGGGGTGTTCCAATTCCTAGGGTGGTTGGCGGATTGTGGTTGATAGTGAAAGTGGAATATGGGATGGAGACTTGTCCTAGGTCTAAAAGTGGTGGAATGTGATGATAATTTCGTGCCTCATGTATTTATAGAAGATGAGGATTAAGTAGATTCCATAAAGAGCTCAAACTCTATAAGGTATTTTTATTTTTTTTTCTTCAGAATATCAGCCAACCGATCGATCGTTAAGATGTACAGATCAATCGGTAATTCTTTTGAATTAAATCATTTTAGCTATGGCATGCTACTGATCGATCGGTGCAAGGTTACCGATCAATCGATAACTATTTTTCTTCAAAAGTTGAGTTTTCGCCGTTTCTTCGATCGGTTCGCTCATTTGAATCCATTTTCATCATTTTAAGCTCTATTTCTTCACTTTTATATAATTCAACTTTTATTCCCGAAATATACAAAAACAACATGAAAGCGCATAATATCGTGGAGGAAACATGTAAGGACCCTAGTTCCTTAAGTGCGGATTAAAGGCATAAAATAGAGCTAACATGCATTATCAGAGTTTAATAGTTCGTGTTGAGACTTTGAGCCTTAAGAATTACATGCCAAGTTAAGGACTATCCAATGGATTAATTACATTCTTAAACAAATGAATGTTGTCCCCTATAGCTTTACACTACTCCTAGAGTAGATACTATACAAAATAATCATGTCCTCCCTATCAAAAGCGTTCTTCACGAGCTCACCGCCTCAACCCGCCTTAGCCCCTTTTTCATGCCAAAATGTACCTACAAGGACAACCCCCAAAACATGAGCATATAATAGTCCATATTCAACGCAATATGAATATAAGACGTAAATGCATAAACCGTAATAAAACACTTCCTGTTTTTTCCCATGCATTTTAAACGCTCCCTTTTTTGTTGTCCCTGTACCATAACTCATGAGTATGATCAATAGATTATTTAATGGTTCACACATGTCATGACATAACACCATTCCATATTCATCAATTACCAATCCCTAGTCTGTTCGTCACAATGTATTTTAATGCCCCTCGCTTCACATATAAGCGGCATAGAATAACCTCGCTTCAATGGACATGCGGTACTCCCACCCCTCGCTTCACATTTTAGCGGCAAATATTCTTTCCTCGCCTCATATGATAACCACGCTTCAATGTGACATGCGGCACTCCCACCCCTCGCTTCACATTTAGCGGCACCAAATAAATAGCGGCAAGCATTAAAATCATCAAGGTGATAACCATTACTCATGGGATGTGCACCAATAATTATTATATGCATATACAATCATCATTCATAACTCAACATGTATTTGCATCCACAATGCACAATTCCATATATACTCGCATCTACAATGCATAATCAATGAGTATAATAGATACATGTACCGTTGGGTGCCCGTACGTCTTCTACGTACCTTTCCAAAAGTGGAATTTGATATGGCTTCACTTCCTTGGTTGCGTCGCCACCTGGGATGGTTCTACACAATCACACAACCCCATATTAGAAGCCAAGTAATAGCCAAATACCAAAAATTCATCAAAAAAATCCATTTCCCAAAATTCTGCTGCTGGCGATCGATCGCTGTGACGAGGCGATCGATCGCCAGACTTCACTGGCTCGCGGCGATCGATCGCGCCATATATGGCGATCGATCGCCTTCCTTGTATTTCGCCACTGCCCTTCGGCGATCGATCGCGCCATTTACGGCGATCGATCGCCACAGCCTGTACACGCGATTTCACCATTTTTATGCCATAATTTCTTCCCCATTCTTACCAACACATACACCAACTTATCAATAACATAAAAACACTATAAACCTTCAACAAACATCACGATACTACCCAAAAATCCAACACCCAACCAAAATAATACCAATCCCAACAAACACATCTCAAAAACTCAAATATCAAACCCAAATCAAAATAAATCCTTACAAAAACAACAATGAAGGATGTATACCCTTCCTAGACCTCAAATCCTACCAAGAGTCACACCAATGGAGTTTTTGCAAAGGTTTCTCTTCCACTTTAAAGTCAAAATCGAAATGGGGGAAAGGGGTTAGGGTTGGGAGAGAAATTGGGGATTTTGTAAAGTGATGGGTAAAGGTGGGGTAATTGGGTTATAAGGGTTAATTAAAAATTATACCCCAAAAATTAATATGATGTATAAAATACCCCAACATGGTATTTTAAAAGCATTTTATCAACATACACCCAAAACCTCAATTAAATTCATGCTTTCCAATTAATTGCCAACCATCACAGTTAAATCATGCTAATACTCAATTCTCTCAACATGCACAACATGCACCCTGAAATGCACTCCCGGGTCACGCTTACCATGTGACTATGCATTTCATCAAGATAATTAATTCCAACACATAAATCAATTATCACCATAATTAATCATATAAACATAATTAATGCCCAAATTGTAATTAATTATTTCGCGGATATCATAATACTTCCCTACTTATAAGATTTCGTCCTCGAAATCGCATGCACTTACCCCAAAATGAAACTAAACATAAATAACATACCAGAAAACAGTTCCGGGTAGTGCTGCACCATATGCCGCTCCGTCTCCCACGTAGCCTCCTCGACACCCCTGCGATCCCACTGAACCTTGACCACCGGTATCACTTTGTTCCGAAGTCTGCGATCAGCTCTATCCAGAATCCGGACTGGCTGTTCCTCATAGGATACATCAGAGTCTAACTGTACCTCAGAAGGCTGCAACACATGCGACGGATCCGGCTCATACTTCCGCAACATAGACACATGGAACACATCGTGTATACCAGACAAAAAAGGTGGCAAAGCCAGTCGGTAAGCTAAGGTGCCAATGCGCTGCAAAATCTCGTACGACCCAACATACCTTGGAGACAGTTTCCCGCGCATCCCAAATCGCACCACACCTCTGAAAGGTGAGATCTTCAAGAAGATCTTATCTCCCAACTAAAACTCCAACGGTCTCCACCGTTTATTCGCATAAGCTGCCTGTCTGTCCTGGGATGCTTTCATTTTCTGCCTTATCACCTTTATCTTCTCTTCCATTTCTCGAACCAGTTCCGGTCCTCCGACATAAGGGTGATCTACACCATCTGCCATAAAGGGCCTCAAAAGGAGCCATCTGAATGCTTGCCTGGTAGCTATTATTATAAGAGAACTCTACCAAGGCCACTGAATCCTGCCAAGAAGCATCGAACTCCAATACACAAGCCCTCAACATGTCCTCGAGCGTTTGGATAGTACGCTCGGTTTGGCCATCCGTCTGAGGATGATAAGCAGTACTCAACCTAACTTCAGTCCCCAAAGCTGACTGAAGACCCTCCCAAAAATGAGATGTGAATCGTGGATCTCGATCCGACACTATGGAAATGGGGATCCCGTGCAATCTTACCACATCTCGAATATACAACTGAGCCATCCTCAAATAGCTGAAGGTCATGCTACAAGGAATGAAGTGAGCCACTTTGGTCAATCTGTCCACAATCACCCAAATGGCATCAAAACCCGAGGCACTCCTCGGCAAGTGAGTCACGAAGTCCATGAAAATGTGTTCCCACTTCCAATTTGGTATCTCCAAGCTTTTCAACTCGCCGCCAGGTCTCTGCCTCTCTGCCTTAACCTGCTGGCAGATCAAGCACCTCTTAACAAAAGCGACGACATCACACTTCATCCTTTTCCACCAAAACTGATCACGTAGATCCTTATACATCTTCTTCCCGCCTGGGTGGATGTAAGGACCCCAAGCCCTTAACCCTTAATTAGTGTATTAACCACTATGTGTGGCACATGCTTTCAATAAAATGTCAATCGGGAAGCTCAGATGATACTTTACCATTGAATGGCAATTACAAAATTTCCTTTAATACTCAATGTCATAAGATCATCAGCCTAACAACAAATAGACTCATATGTTCGCCATTTACCATCCCCTTGGTGCCACTTTTTTACATTGTGGGCTTTTATAAAAATTTGGGCAGAGTCTCCCCATAAATTGAGCTATCCCAAAACAAAAGCACATCACATAATATAATTCCCGGCCAGGGAATACACAATACTCAACAGAATACAGAACACAAAGTAAATTCACAGCCAGGGAAGACACCACACATAAGACGACATAAATGGGTTTCAACACCCACATAATACACCCATGACTCTCATATCATTAGCAATTCTACTCTTAATTGCATGCAACATAGAATGAAAGAGAGAAAGGCTCATGCCTTTATATACAACCCATATAAAAGCATAACCGTGCTCACATGCGAGCATCATAAATATGTATATAACCTTCGGGTGTATATTAGTACTCTATACGATACCGTGCTCCATCAAGCCCTGGTACCACGATCCTAGGAGTACATCCAATCAACAGCTCGAGCTCAGCTCCACAGCCATCGATGTACCTGTCCACCTGCCCCAACAGAGACAGCCCCCAACGGGGTGAGCATACCAATACACAAAATCTCATAATCATAATAATGAAATTCATAATTTACAACACAAGTAAATACTAATGAATTTTAAATGATACTCCCTGGATGGCAACGTCCTCATCCGGGATTCCGTGTACTGTCCCTGTTCTCACAATCATCAAACTCATCAAATCTCAAAAATCAGTAAATCAACACATTGATTTAACTCACAGCATGCCTGGTTCTCAAGTATCAATAATTAATGATTCCAAATTCATTATACATACAAATATAGATATCTCGATATCTAATACTGATTTTTCGACTTTGCTACCAATCATAGATAGCTCAAATGCCTAGCATTTATTTTACCAATTCTCCATTTCACTTAGACATCTCACATGTCTTACAATGAATACATGATTCCACGATCATTCTCAGGCATCTCAAATGCCCTACAATAGTCATATAAACCCAGTACCCCATATCTCATGTAAGGTTATACTACTCTAGTATTACGCACACTTGTGGCAGCGATGTCAAGACTAGGTCGATCCGTAGTCATATCAACACATATATATATAGTCAACCCACAACCATCTAATGCAATTAAAACACATTATGCATTTCACAAATGCTCTTATATAAAGTAATGCTCGTACGTCACACGTACCTCAAATCTCCGAAGTCCGAGCCAAACCTTGCTCGAGTTCCATGCCCCGAGGAACGATGTGCTAACACGATAAATAATTCACAATTATTTATGAACATGCAACCCATGCTCAAGCACACCCATAACCCTTAAAAATATATTGTCAACACACGACAATTAACCATTACAATTAACCATTATCGAAAATTGCTCAAGAACTCCCCACAAAGTTTCAAACCTTCACAACACAAATCGAACCCAAACTAAACACTATAATTCATCTAAAACTTGAATTAATCAATCAACAACAACAATAATCGCCCCACATGCCAAAACCCCAAATTTTCGAACCCTAACCCGTGAGCCAACAGCAAGAATTCGAACCATAAAGCAACAATTTTTCGAACCATTAAAGTCTGAAATTTTCGACCCAAATCAAAGCACAAAACGCCCCAAAAACACTGGAAGAAAAGCCCCAAAAACGTACCAAAAATCGAGCCCCAAATCGGACAAAATCCAGTTTCGAACCCTAGCGCTTTCTGCAGAAATTCGAACCCAAATCGCGACCAAACTTTGAATTGATGGTATGGATAGGAGCGTCTGGAAGAGACGAAGCTAGCGGCGGGTCGGACGCGCCGAACGGCGGCCGGACGGCGGCGGGCGCGGCGCTTGAAGCTGCGTGGGTCAAGGGGATCGGGAAAACCAGCGTGCGCGAGGAGAGAGAGAGAAGGTGAGGAAAATGGCTCCGATAATTAAAATCTCGGGTTCAACTGGTATATATAGCAAAAATACCCCGAAATACTAATAGACCCACAAATACATCATGATTCATTAAAAATCATCTGTTTTCAAAAATTCTCTCTCTAACTCAAAAACCCCCTACCGGTGCCCACACGAAGCACCCGAGATTCCGAGTCACACTAAAAACCCAACTCATAGGTTTTCACCGAAATGAGAATACGATCTCAACCTCGGGATCCAACGATCCCAACTACTCAAATAGATGAGCCCAGAAGGCCCAATACCGCGATTAAACTCCAAGTCGCCACGTAAAACAACTTTAGGGGTTATTAACACTCCAGGATTAACATCCATAATCTCTGGTCATCACAATATCCCCCACTAAAAGAATTTCGTCCTCGAAATTAGCACCGGTGTAATACGTAACACCCAGGCTACCCAACAACATGAAGCCATAACCTCGATTCTTGACCATATCAGAATCGTCTTAATAAACGCGAGGATACTTACCTCACATCAAACTCTGAAACAGAGCGACATACCAAAATCAACATATCACTCAAGAGGCAAACCGTACCTCGATGCGGTCCATCCCAAAAGTCAGTCCCTCATGACTGCAAAACAACCAATACTTATGACTGTAAATCGGATGGTCATCCTTAGTTCTAATACAACTAGTAAGAACGCATCCTGAATGACACCTCAACCGTGAGAACGTTGACCTCGTGTCGAACTCTGGTGTGGAATAGACTTCCAAATCCATCATAACGTCAAAGAGCGTCAGCACAGCTCAACGCTAACAATCCAAAAGCAGTTAGTCAACTGAAACTGCAAGGATTCGAGTTGCTCCCGATTCCATCGTAGATATCATTCAAAGACATCTCTATCATGACTCACGATGTCTAACATACATCGTTACGGGGGAAACATTAGTATACCACGGCGTACACAAACCAAACCTGGTCTCCACTCCCAAACCTCCTCCATCAAATGAGCAGTCGCATCATTGCAACTCAATTTGGGCAACTCACGGCCACAGATTCACACAAAAGACATCTCACAAGATGTCCACCTTCGGATATTCCAAGGATCACATCCTGATCATAAATAGACCATCGAGACTCCACAGAGTTCAAATTCTGAAAGGACATGCAATAAACCCATTGCATCCTCAACGCTTGTGTCGGCAGCGACACCCAACCAATCTGAAGTCCTGTCATCCCTTGGCAATCCTAGGATTTAACAATCCAAACTTGGGAAGGCCATCGCGTAACTCGGAGGAAACACCAACAAGGAAATACCTCAACCCACATAAGATAATCCCTCCTCAAAGGGAGTCAACTAACTTCACGATTATTCCTCATAATTTATCGTGCCATGGAGATTCCCAATCTCAAGGTGTTCCATATCCCTCATCAGAGATTTAGCCATCCAAAATAGCATAACTCTATGCTTGACAAAAGGAAATTAATAACTGGCATCCGTACACTCACCGGTATACTTGTCTAAGCACTGACATTACATGCATACTCAATGCACTTGGCTCGGGTATCTACAACATACCCCTAAGCCCCAAACACAACTGTCAATTCTGAGTCATTCCCATCCAGAGGAGGCTGATAATCGACGATCAACAACACGACGTGATTCCCAAAATCAACACCACACGTACCAACTTACCGAATCTTTCAAAGATTCCAAATAGATATTATACTACCTCCTTCCTCACAAGGAAAGTGCTATCGAACTCGAGATCCACTAGTCTCTAACCACCGTTCGAAAAAACTGGATACAATAACACCCATTGCATCCCAAATACACGGATTCCCCAGATCGAGTCAACGATGACTTGATGACTCTCTTGTTGGTACTCCTACATTATGAGCTGTCCCAGACAAGTCCCTCAAACAATATACGTATAAACGTTCTCATGGGGTGTCACATGCCTCAAACATCATGCTACAAAGGGACAATCAAAAGCCTGCCAAAAGTCTTCATCGTATCATCATACGATTCACCAAACTTGGTCCCAACGTGTAGTATCATGGCCCCAACAAGCACACTATATCATCACTACGATATCTGGCTAGCAAAGTGCTGTCTCCATAGGTTCATATCAAGTCCACCAACAAACCATATGTTCCATCTCGGTATGCCATACCGTACAAACCGTTAGAGTAATGGGACATCGCCCAGCATATCTCTAAAATACCAAGCACAATGGACAACCCGGTGTCCTTGCTCACTTATGATACAATCATAATCCGTTAAAACTTATCCCACACCCTCAGGGTGGGTGTAACCATGTCTACCCTACGTCACAACACAAGCGAGTAGTTTCCTCAATGACTACTCTTACCACCAATCACTTGGCCCTAGCCAAACCAACGAGCATACCCAAGGGTATCATCGCTCGACAATTATTTAACTCTACAACATGATGTGGTACATTTACCGGTACAATACATCCAATACTCCACCGAGCAAACCTGCTTGGCAAAAAGGTCTCGTCAACTAGTGACCCAGACTCTATCATGTGCTCACCATCGGCACTCAAACCATACAACTAAATACATAACATAAATGTATTAGCCATCAAAACGACGCTACACGTCTACATAGAACATCCACTATGTCATTGTCATCCCGTGACGGTACCTGTCAACATATGACTTTGAAACAATATTGTCGACTCGTAACGGTATATGTCGATACACGACGTCTATAATCTAATCGTCAAACACATGACAATATAAGTAAATCAACACATGATATCCACAATAGTGCTAAATAAACAGTAATATGCCATACCTCATCGCTAACAATATAGCGGCATACCTGTCTCCGTCATCCAACAGTGGTACGCAATCAGCACCCATCGCTCGTAGGTGGCGTAATCCAGCGTCATGTACATAGCGGCATAACCCGTCGCTATAGAATCAGGGGCATAATCCCTCGTCATAGAGTCAGCGGCATAAAACTTCGCTATAGACATCTGGCGGCATGAACCATCGCCATAGATGTAGCGGAGTATACCATCGCTATGAACACCCAGCGGCATAAATCATCGCCAATGGAATAGCGGAACGAACCATCGCTATGAATATGCCCGGCGGCAAGAATCATATGGTAAGATTCCATACGATGGGGTAAGATGTCCATATGCACGAATATGAATCAGGGTCAACAAAAAGAAGTTGACGAATAACCAGCAAGTTTCTTAACTAAGATTTCGTACATTTACTGTTATATTTTGTTATGATATTTATAAGATGATGATATTATAAGATGATGATACTATAAGATGATGATGCTATAAGATGATGATGCTTATATGATGATGATGATGTTATAAGATGACGATGTTATAAGATGATGATGTTATATGATGATGATGCTATAAGATGATGATGCTATAAGATGATGATGCTTATATGATGATGATGTTATAAGATGATGATATTTATAAGATGATGATGCTATAAGATGATGATGTTATAAGATGATGATACTATAAGATGATGATGCTTATATGATGATGATGTTATAAGATTATGATATTTATAAGATGATGATGCTATAAGATGATGATGCTTATATGATGATGATGTTATAAGATGATGATATTTATAAGATGATGATGCTTATATGATGATGATGTTATAAGATGATGATATTTATAAGATGATGATGCTTATATGATGATGATGTTATAAGATGATGATATTTATAAGATGATGATTTTAATCATTCATGTCAAGAATTAATGATTATATGCATGGCTACGAAACAGGGACAACCAAAGAGGGTTAATGCGATCAACCAGGAAGTATATGTTACCAATTATTTTCATGCATTTATTTATATGCCATTGCTTTATGATGTTAAGTAACGATGTACATGCTCATGATGGGTTGTTCCTGTAGGTACACTTTTGGACTGAAGGGCCTAGGGTCGGGTTGAGGCAGTGAACTAAAAGGAGCAAGATGAATATAGGATACAGGATTTTGATAGTCTCTACTCTAGGAGTAGTGTAAATATATAGCTTTAACATTCATTATTGAGAATGTAATTAATTAAGTTTTAAAATTTTATTTTGACCTGTAATCTTATTAGCTCAAAGCTACAACCGGAACCCTAAGGTGTTATGAATGCATGTTTAGTCCACATTACGTGTATAAGATGATGTTAAGGTAGGAAGACCCTACATTAGTGGTATCAGAGCAGTGGTTAGAGAACCCGGGAATGAGTGAAGGGTAGCCTTAGCAATAAGTTGGCTAGGTGCTTACTTTTAAACATGTTTTATCCATATGTTGCATATGAAGTATATGATGTTGTACTAACATGTTTTGTTTCTCTAACGATGTATTATATGAACTGCTTTTGGGTATTGTTGTTAACCCTTGTATTGCAGCCTAGCAGAAAATGCTGAAGTAGATGATGCGATTTCATATGCACTTCTCCGTCGCCCACGCCTCTTACAGTCTCGACCCCCGCTGGAAGAAGTTTGATTACTGATCGGATTGTCTATGATGGCCTCATTTATTTTGAGGATAACGGGCTAAGGCAGAGGACTGTCCGATTCAGGTCTGATATGGGAGTCCAGTGGACATTCCTTGGGGATGGTTCTCGTTCTAAGATCCCGTTAATATCTGCTGTCAAGATGGCGCAGTTGTTGGAACGAGGCCATATAGGATATCTCATCTATGCCATTGATGTTACTGGAAAGATGGAAGAATTAAAGGTTGAGGATGTGCACGTAGTGGCGGAGTTTCCTGATGTCTTTCCGGAAGAGATTCCCGGATTCCCACCGACGAGAGAGGTCGAGTTTGGGATTGAGTTACTACTGGGGACGTCTGCCATTTCTCGTGCCCCGTATAGGATGGCACCAGCAAAGCTAAGGGAGTTAAAGATTCAGTTGCAAGAGCTCCTTGATAAGGGCTATATACGCCCTAGTGTATCGCTCTGGGGTGCACCAGTCCTATTTGTTAAAAAGAAAGATGGTTCGATGCAGCTGTGCATCGATTGCAGACAACTGAACAAAGCCATAGTGAAGAATAAGTATCCGTTTCTGAGGATTAATGATTTGTTTGAACAGCTGCAGAGTACGAGGCTCTACAGTAAGATTGATCTGAGATCGGGGTATCATCAAATTCGAGTTCGAGAGGATGATGTACAGAAGACAGCTTTCAGGACTAGATATGGGCACTACGGATTCTTAGTCATGCCCTTTGGGGTGACGAATGCCCCAGCTATTTTATGAGCCTGATGAACAGAGTGCTCCAACCATATTTGGATCAGTTCGTCATAGTTTACATTGACGATATGCTTATTTACTCTCGAACTGAAGAGGAACACGTGAAACACTTGAGAACAGTACTCCAGATCCTTAGGGATTGCCAGACCCCTGACACAGCTGACTCAGAAAGGGGTGCCGTTCTATTGGTCCGAAGCTTGTGAGGAAAGCTTCCAAGAATTGAAGCGTCGTTTGACTACGACACCTATATTGGTGATTCCTTCTGAGAATAAGAGGTTTGCCTTGTACACGAATGCATCACTGCAGGGTTTGACTGTGTGTTTATGCAAGATAAGCATGTGGTGGCTTATGCATCGAGGCGGTTGAAACCACATGAGGCTAAGTACACAGTCCATGATTTGGAGCTGGCAGCCATTATATTTGCCTTGAAGATTTGGAGGCATTAATTGCATGGTACATCGTTTACCATCTACACGGACCATAAGAGCCTGAAGTTTTTGTTCACACAGGCGGAGTTGAATAGGCGACAAAGAAGATGGATGGACTTACTCAAAGATTTTGATTGTGAAATTGAGTACCATCCAGGTAAAGCAAATTTGATAGCAGACGCCTTAAGTCGAAAGTGAAGAGTACTGCTGAGGATGCTATGTGTTTATCAACGATGATGACTTCTTATTGCCATCTGGGCTATGATTTTGATGTGGACGCGTTGCCGGTGCGAGTGTCAACCTTGTTGGCTGAGCCAGACGTATTCGAGACTATCAGGAAGGCCCAGAGGTCGGATGAGGAGGTTCAGAGATGGTCATCGATAGTACTTCAAGGACATCCATCAAAGTTCAGAGTGGCTGAAGATGGTTCATTGAGACTGGGCAACCGTTGGGTAGTCCCAGATACGCCGAAGTTGCGTGGAGGAGTATTGGAGCGAGCTCACGGTAGCCGGTTCAGTATTCACCCAGGAGGAAGAAAAATGTATAAGGACCTAAGTGGTCAATTCTGGTGGAGACGTATGAAGCGTGATGTGATCACCTTTGTTAAAAGATGTTTGATCTGCCAGCAGGTAAAGGCAGAAAGACAGAGGCCTGGTGGCGAGCTGAAGAGCTTGGAAGTACCTAAGTGGAAGTGGGAACATATATCTATGGACTTCGTGACCCACTTGCCAAGAACGGCCTCTGGATTTGATGCAATCTGGGTGATCGTGGATAGGCTGACTAAGGTAGCTCATTTCATCCCTTACTGTATGACTTTCACGTACCTAAAGATGGCCCAATTATATGTATGGGATGTGGTGAGGTTGCATGGAATTCCAGTCTCGATTGTGTCTAATAGAGATCCAAGGTTTATTTCACATTTCTGGGAGGGTCTCCAGATAGCTTTGGGCACAGAGGTGAGACTGAGTACAGCTTATCACCCTGAGACAGATGGCCAGACGGAGCGTACCATTCAGACGCTCGAAGACATGTTGAGGGCATGTGTTTTGGAGTTTGATACTCCATGGCAGGATGCAGTGCCATTGTTGGAGTTCTCCTATAATAACAAATATCAGGCGAGCATTCAAATGGCCCCTTTTGAAGCTCTTTACGGACGACAATGTAGGTCACCGCTGTATTGGGAGGACTTGACTAGTAAAGCGGTCGGAGGACCGGATGATTAAGGATATGGAAGAAAAGATTAAGATGATACGCCAAAAGATGAAAGCGGCCCAGGATAGGCAAACAGCCTATGCCAATAAGCGACGACGACCGCTATAATTCCAAGTAGGAGACAAGGTATTCTTGGAAATCTCACCATTCAGGGGTGTAGTTCGTTTTGGTATGCGGGGGAAGTTATCCCCGAGGTATGTTGGTCCATATGAAGTATTGCAGCGTATCGGTACCTTGGCCTACCGTTTGGCTCTACCGCCGTCTTTATCTGGGATTCATGATGTTTTCCATGTTTCTATGTTACGGAAGTATGAGCCAGACCCATCTCATATTTTACAGCCTCCAGAAGTACAGTTAGACTCAGATGTATCCTACGTAAAACGACCGGTCAGAATTCTGGATCGTGAGGATCGCAGATTACGAAGCAAGATAATACCGATGGTCAAAGTTCAGTGGGATCGTCGGGGTGTCGAGGAGACTACGTGGGAGACGGAACGGCATATGGTGCAGCACTACCCGGAACTATTTTCTGGTATGACTTATGTTTAGTTTCCTTATGGGTAAGTGCATGCGATTTCGGGGACGAAATCTTATAAGTAGGGGAGTAATGTGATGCCCCGAAATTAATTATATACAATTTGGGCATTAATGATGGTTATGTGATTATTTATCATGGTAATTGATTATGTGATGGGTAATGAAGTGTTAACATGATTTAATTGTATTAATTATCAATTATGAGGAAAGCATGATTTAGTGGGAGTTTAATGCATTTTTGTAAATGCTTTTAAAACACCATGTTGGGGTTTTTTATACATCATGTTAACTTTGGGGTTAATTTTAATATTAACCTTATAACCCCCTTTTTCCCACTATACCCACTTACTTTACCAATAACTTTTAAAATCCCCAATTCATTCATCAACCCTAACCCATCTCCCATTTTCGAAATTCACCAAGGAAAGAGAAGGAAAGCTTCACAAAACCTTTGTTTGTGTGATCTTTGTTAAGATTTGGAGCCTACAAGAGGTATGGAACCCTTCCTAAAGTTTTTATGATGTTTGGTTTTGAAATGGGATGATTTTGAAGTGTTTTGGGTGGGTTTGTTTTGAGTATATGTTTTATATGTTTGGGGTATGATTTTTGAAGTGTTTTATATGGGTTTTAGTGGGTTATGGTGATGTTAATGTTGTAGGAAATTTTGGGTTCGAATGGTTTGAGGTAGAGCTTGTAAAATGCTCAAAAATGGCGATTTTTCGTGGTTCAGGACTCGGCGATCGATCGCCCGTTCTTGGCGATCGATCGCGAGCCACCAGTGCGCGCCAGTAGCATTTGGCGATCGATCGGCGAGCTGGCAATCGATCGCGCCAAAAGTGGCGATCGATCGCCGAAGACTCAAAATTTCAACAACGGGCAGTGTGATCTAGCGATCGATCGGGACAACCCAGCGATCGATCGCGAGACACATAATTATGTGTTTTTGATGTTTTGTGGGATTTTTGGATATGGAACTATAATTAGCTTCTAATATCGATTTGTATGGTTGTGTAGAACCATCCCAGGTACCCACAACGTCAAGGAGATAAAGTTCTCCAACTTCTCTACCTTTGGGAATTAAGGTACGTAAGACGCGTATGGGCATCGGACGGTAACATATTCTTACACTATGACTATGCAATAATCGTATAAGTATTTAAGATGTTTATGATGAGTGAAGAGGATATGATGTTTCTGAGGATGATTATGATAAGTAAGTTTATGATGATGATGTTTATGATGAGTGAAGAGGATATGATGTCTATGAGGATGATTATGAAAGTAACGATGATGTTTATATGATGTCTATATAATGATACGATGTTATGATATGGTAAGAGACCATACGATTGGGTAAGATGCCCACGTGGTAAGATGCCACACGATGTTATGATATGGTAAGATGCCATGCGATTGGGTAAGATGCCCACGTGGTAAGATGCCACACGATGTTATGATATGGTAAGATGCCATGCGATTGGGTAAGATGCCAACGTGGTAAGATGCCACACGATGTTATGATATGGTAAGATGACATGCGATTGGGTAAGATGCCCACGTGGTAAGATGCCACACGATGTTATGATATGGTAAGATGACATGCGATTGGGTAAGATGCCACACGATGTTATGATATGGTAAGATGCCATGCGATTGGGTAAGATGCCCACGTGGTAAGATGCCACACGATGTTATGATATGGTAAGATGCCATGCGATTGGGTAAGATGCCCACTTGGTAAGATGCCACACGATGTTATGATATGGTAAGATGCCATACGATAGGGTAAGATGCCCACGTGGTAAGATGCCACACGATGTTATGATATGGTAAGATGCCATACGATGGGGTAAGATGCCCATATGCACGAATATGAATCAGGGTCAACAAAAAGAAGTTGACGAATAACCAACAAGTTTACTTAATTAAGATTTCGTACATTTACTGCTATATTTTGTTATGATATTTATAAGATGATGATATTATAAGATGATGATACTATAAGATGATGATGCTATAAGATGATGATGCTTATATGATGATGATGTTATAAGATGATGATGTTATAAGATGATGATGCTATAAGATGATGATGATTATATGATGATGATGTTATAAGATGATGATATTTATAAGATGATGATGCTATAAGATGATGATGTTATAAGATGATGATACTATAAGATGATGATTATTATATGATGAAGATGTTATAAGATGATGATATTTATAAGATGATGATGCTATAAGATGATGATGCTTATATGATGATGATGTTATAAGATGATGATATTTATAAGATGATGATGCTTATATGATGATGATGTTATAAGATGATGATATTTATAAGATGATGATGCTTATATGATGATGATGTTATAAGATGATGATATTTATAAGATGATTTTAATCATTCATGTCAAGAATTAATGAGTATATGCATGGCTACGAAACAGGGACAACCAAAGAGGGTTAATGCGATCAACCAGGAAGTATATGTTACCAATTATTTTCATGCATTTATTTATATGCCATTGCTTTATGATGTTAAGTAACGATGTACATGCTCATGATGGGTTGTTCCTGTAGGTACACTTTTGGACTGAAGGGCCTAGGGTCGGGTTGAGGCAGTGAACTAAAAGGAGCAAGATGAACATAGGATACAAGATTTTGATAGTCTCTACTCTAGGAGTAGTGTAAATCTATAGTTTTAACATTCATTATTGAGAATGTAATTAATTAAGTTTTGAAATTTTATTTTGACCTGTAATCTTATTAGCTCAAAGCTACAACCGGAACCCTAAGGTGTTATGAATGCATGTTTAGTCCACATTACGTGTATAAGATGATGTTAAGGTAGGAAGACCCTACACCTGCTAAGCATGCATAATACCCAAAATATTCCATTTTGCAAGTTCAAAAGTTAGCCAATTACTCAATCGAGCATTCCATTTTATTAATAAAATTTGGCTCCAATCCTCCCCTTTTAAGAGTGTAGTATTCCCATTGGAATGTAGACATTGCCCCGAAAATCGGTTAATTAAACTCCGTTTCCAAAATCCGACATTTTCCAAAAAATTTCCAAAAAAACAAAGTCCTACGGGCGGCGATCGATCGCCGCTTTTAGCGTGATCGATCACCCCTGTCCAGTGGGCAACAACGCCCTATCTTGATCGACCGCGAGTCTCCGCGATCGATCGCCATCTCGCTCGCGATCGATCGCCGAGAACTCGCGATCGATCGTCTGCACTGTTCATCGCCACTTATTTTTTTCAGCTGCTCGTCGCGATCGATCGGGCCTCCTCGGTGATCGATCGCGACATGTGATTTTCCGAGAAATTCGAGCTTTCATGGTGTTTTTGACACCCAAACTCAAAACCAACACCCCCAACTTCCTCAACACCTCCAATACACCATTTAAACTCAATAAAAACACTAAAATCAACATTTTTTAGATTTTTAACAAAAACCCCCAAATCTCAAATCAAACCCAAAACTCAACCATTTAGCACAAAACTATAAACAAATCGAAGCTAAATGAGAGGAGAAGAAGATTACCAGCCTTTCTTCAAGAAATCGGGCTCCCAAGACGAGCCCCCATCGATTTATTCCAAGAGGAGAAGAGGGAAGGGTTTGGGGTGAGGGAAAGAGGCGTGAGGGAGAGGAGAGAGTGAAGTGATTCCGTATAATGACGGAATACCGAGTCTATTTGGTATATATATAGCTCCAAAGCTCCAAAATACCGACTCCTCCACAAATACATCATGATTCATTAAATATCATATGTTTACAAAAATCATCTCTCTAACCTCAGTTCCCATTACCAGCTCTAGTACAAAGTACTCCAGGCCCCAGGTTCCACCAAGAACCAAATTCCAAGGTTATCACCACGATGAGAATACAATCTCATCCCTTGGACCCAACGACTCCAAAAACAGGATTTAAAATCTCCGGGAGTCTCAAAACCGCAATTAATACACAATTGCCATAATCAAAATCCATTAAGGATTATTACCACACCGGGATTAGCACCAATAATTCCAGGGCATCACAATTTTAGTCTGGAATAACATCCCAAAGCTTATTGGACATAAACTATCATTCATTTTGGTACCAAGTAACTCAATATCAATTCAATAACCAAGGAAGTAGTTTCATCAGTTAAGTCATTACACCCAATACTATCTTCGCTTGCCATTATAATTCTATTTCGTACGATTTTATTCAATATCCTCCATCATTTAGGGACTAGACTCCACTTACAAACTTGGAACTAATAACACATACACATGCATCAATATTATATATTCTCACACAGCAAGAATACATGTAAATCGTACCAAAAATCAATGGCTACAAGAAGGAAATTGAACCAACTGAATTGGAGAAGCAATATGAGAAAACGAAGACTCATATGTAAATAATTCAATGTGCAACCCATGAAAGAACAACAATAAATTCTTGACCCAGCAGTTGTTAGATCAAAACGGCACTAAGTTCGATCATTACAGCAAAAACACATACACTCGTACATGCTAGACGCACACACACACTCAGACTTTGTTGCGGCAAGTAAATATCGAGGTAGCAGCGCTGAAATGCGACGCATGGGGGAAAGGGAAATTGAACCAGCTAAAATGGAAATAAAACAACACCACAACAGATTCATATTTCCAGCAACGATTCAATCGAAATAAAAGCAACATTTTGGACAGAAATCACAAAACACCGATTACATATTTTCCCTCAAAAACAACAACAAGATCGATCGAACATTGGGGTAGGAAGGCAAGATGAAATGAAACTTATACCATTATTTAATTCAAGATATTCAAATACAAACCCAAAAACTCACGAGCAGCATGTTACAAAGATGCGACCATAAAAGCTTCGAAATCACCATGGAAATCAAGCTCCAAGCTCCAAATGAATAAAAGGAATGAATAACCTGGTAAAGATGGAGGAAATCATTAACAAACCTTAAGGAAAAGGCCAAAGAAATTTCGGAAATGGCTTGCTATCTCCTTCGCTGCGCATCGATCGAACATGGAGATAGACATGCCCACGGTTTTTCAAAAACCGTGGCCCGGCCCGGAACCGTAACCGGGTCAACGGGCCGGTTAACCGTTGACCCGGTTCACGGTTCCGAACCGTAACCGGCCCGTCACTGTACGGGCCGGTTACGGTTCATGGGCCGAATTAACCGTTGAACCGCCGGTTTGAACCGGCGGTTCCAACCGCCGGTTAACCGGCGGTTCCAACCCTTATTAATTTTTTTTTTTTTTTTTTTTTTAAAAATTTGAACGGCCAAGATCATCTGTCCGTTGTATATCAACGATCGAGATCTCCTGTCCGTTGCAATAGGTGAACCGCCGGTTCGTAACCGGCGGTTAACCGCCGGTTAATCCCATAATTTTTTTTTTTTTTAAATTGAACGGCCAGGATCTTCTGACCGTTGTATATCAACGGTCAGGATCTCCTGACCGTTGCAATAGGATGAACCGCCGGTTACGAACCGGCGGTTAACCGGCGGTTCATCGATAAGAAATTTTTTTTTTTTTTTTATAATTCGATGGCTAGGATTATTTGACCGTTATAGATCGACGGCTAGGATTAAGTGACCGTTATTTTTTATGCTTATAAATATCCTCCATACCCATTTCATTTTTCATCAATCTTAACACAACTCTAAGTTTTCGATACATCATTTACTTGTATTATTTTCGAATTACTCACTGGAAGGTCCTAGTGATCCACGTAGAGGCAAAGGCAAAGGCAAAGGCAAGGTGACATATCTCGAAAGGGCCGAACCCGATGTTGATATTGATATTGATGATATTGAATTCACCGACGATGATCCTTTTGCTACACATGATACCCAAGAAAGTGCGCATCCAAATGTAAGATCTATGCCTCCACTTAAATCATCGATTTTTACTAAACATTTTGAAAAGGTGACTCTTCCATCCGGAGAGATGCGTGCCAAATGCAAATATTGTACCACTACATATAAGTTTCAAAGTGGTGGTGGCTATGGATCTTTGAAGCGTCATATCGAAACAAAGCATCCAGTGGAGTTTGGTAATGATTCTTCTCAAACTCAACTATCTAGATTTCATTCCTCGAGTGAAGGTACCGACTCTCCACTTTTCAAATACACTGATGCACAATTAAGAGAATCTGTGGCAAAATTTATCTCTGTAGAACATCTTTCTTTTAGTATTGCATCTAGATTTGGTTTTGAAGATCTGTGTCATGAATCTCTACAACCTGCTGCTAAACGTGTTCCTAGGACCACAGTCACACGAACACTTAAAAAATTAGTTCGTCAACAAAAGAAAGAATTAGTTACATTATTTAGTAATTTGACGAATAAAGTTTCTATATGCTCTGATATTTGGAGTGATCATTGGCAAACTAATTCGTACATGGGTATTACTTGTCATTGGATAGATAATTCATGGTCAATTCAAAAAAGGTTGCTTGCATATCGAGTGTTCAATGAATCACACACCGCACAAAATATTTCTCAACTGATTTGTGTAATTTTAGAAGAATATGATTTAACTTCCAAAGTTTTTTCTGTGTCATTTGATAATGCTAGTTCGAACACATTGAGTATTGAAGATCTTAAACGTGTTTGTCAACCTGCTATTGGTGGTTTATTTTTTCATATTCGATGTATTTGCCATATTTTGAACTTATGTGTGCAAGATGGATTAAGATCGTTAGATAATCAGATTCAACCAATTAAAATGGCATTATCTTATTTGTGGTCCCATCCGAGTTTGATGAAACAATGGGGTAAGTTTTGTAAGGTTAATGGCATGCGACCTAGAAAATTTCCACGAGATATACCCACACGTTGGAACTCAACATATAAATTGCTAAATGAGTCATATGAATATAGAGAGTTATTGTGTTCATTTTTTGCACAACATGGTGGAAACTCTAATATTTATGTTTTTTCGCACCAATGGAATGTATGTAAAAGTATCTGTGAAATGTTGAAGGTATTTTATGATGCAACTGAACAATTATCTGGAGTGTATTATCCTACATCTCATTTAGTTTTGATGAACTGTTGTAATGTGGCACTTACCTTAAATGAAAATTTTTCTAATTATCTGTTAACCTCTTCTGTGGTAGCAATGAAGGTTAAATGGGAAAAATATTTTTATAATATTCCTGAACTGTTTCTAGTTGCTTTTGCTTTAGATCCTCGACTTAAATTGGATGTTTTGCATGAAATGTTAGTGATGTATTACGAGGCATTATCCCCCCCGGATGATATTTCCCCAATTGATTCTTCTATGGTAGTAAATCGTGTTAGAAATTATTTGCATGAGATTTATAGAGAATATAGTTTAAAATATGGTGTACAAGAAAATGAATCACAACTACAAGTTAGTGCTCAAAGTCATTCTAGTGGTATTAAACTCACCAAAGCACAACTTCTGTTAAAAGAACGCACTAAACGCCCCAGGGGATCATCAAGTTCCAGTCAGGAACTTGATAATTATTTCACGACTTCTTTTGATTTTAGTGAAGCAGATAGCGAGCAACAATTTGATATATTGCGGTGGTGGTCACAAAAGACACAAATTTTCCCGATTTTATCAATCATAGCAAAGGAAATCTTAGCTTGCCCCGTGTCAACTGTTGCTGTGGAACAAGCTTTTAGCGCAGGGGGAAATATTTTGGATGTAAGACGATCAAAAATGAGTCCAGATTCTTTAGAGGCACAAGCACTAATGGACGATTGGGCGAGGGCGGCAAAACGAAAACAATGAATGGAATCAAGCTCGGACCAAGATGAATTTGATACCGAAGGAACTACTACGACGGGGACAGGTAACGGAAGTGATTGAGCTACGCCACTTCCAAAGGTAAGAAGGGTTAAAAGGTAAGAGAACTACGTGGGCTTTGATTCCTCTATACCCTAAGAGGATACGTAGGCAACTTAAAAAGTTCAAGCCCTCCCTCCCCTTACATTTCCTTTGTTTTTTTTTTATAGTAATTTTTAAATTATTTTAAATAAAATTTTAATTTTTTTTAATTTAAAAATATAAGGGTCGAACCGTAACCGTAACCGGCGGTTAACCGTAACCGTAACCGTAACCGTAACCGGCGGTTCACGAACCGTAACCGGAACCGTCTACGAAGGTTAAGGTTAAGGGTCGAGCTCTTTTGAACCGTCGAACCGGCGGTTCCGAACCGTCAACCGGCGGTTCACGAACCGTGGTCATGTCTACATGGAGAGGGGAAGGAGTGTCTTTGTCGATAAGCCAAATGGGGAAGGAAGAAAGAGAGTCCCCTTTTTAAATTAATCCCATCCATACAAAATACTACCTCATCCTCCCGTATTTAATTTAATTAATAAATTGTAATTTCTTTAACATTTGCAAGAATCATTATTTAATATAATTTGCAATACACGTTCAATCTGGGATTATTTATTCCTCCAAAATATTAATCCCAAGAATTTAATAATCTCCTTGAATTTAATTTACATTATAATTTCGACCCCGAAATCATTTATCTCAACTCCGCTCCGAAATCCGATACCCAAGAGTTAAATCCCGACATATCATAAAAACACCATAATTAAATTTAATGAAAGATTATTAATTATTAATTATTCCGGACATCACAGTATAAGTTTTAATACCAAATTCATATGTAGTTAGTACCATAATTATAAATATTTCATATTAAATATCATTTGTAATTAGTACCAAAATTATAAAGGTTTCATACTAAGTTCATATAGTTGTATATGTGTCATGCTAATTTCATATGTAATTAGTACAATAACTGTAAATGTTCCAATACCAATGCCACTTATAATTAGACCAAACTTGTGTATGTTTCATACCAATTTTATACGTAACTAGTACCATCATTGTAGATGTTTTAATATCAATATCACGTGTAATTAGTCACAAGACTGTAAATGTTTCATAAAAATATCATGTGTTATAGTACCAAAATTATAAAGCTTTCATAAATAATTTAATTTTAATTTTATTTAAAGTTCATGTTTAATCATTTTTGAATTTTTGAAATAAAATTTTAATTTCAAATATTTTAAAAAATATAAGGATCGAACCGTAACCGTAATTGAAACCGTAATCGAAATTGTATACGAAGGTTAAGGTTAAGAGTCGAGCTTTTATAAATCGTCTAATAGACAGTTCCGAAGCGTCAACCGGTGGTTCACGAACTCTGGTCATATCTAGGCTACTCCTAGAAATTTTCTTGCTCTTTCATTTGCAACCCTATCAAACAAGTCACCAAGCAAGGATATATTAATGTGTACAAAGGAAGAATTATAGAAATGGAACATATGCAAATCAAGGTATATATAGTTGTTTGAATGTGCACTTGAATGATAAAATTGAGAAAAGAAACCAACAAAAAATTGAGGGAATTAATATAATCCAATTTACATCAAGAAATTGATCAGTTCATTCCTTAAATCAGGAAAAGCTACAAGCAAAATCTCGGCAACACTACTCTTATCTAAGCAAGAACTATCAAGTCCTAGATCCAATTAAAAGAAATAGAAAGATTATATCTGAATTAACATTAGATCAACAACTTCTTTCAGTCAGACAAATGATCAAACATTTTAGGCTCTAGCAACTTTGCTTGGCCAGACGTGGCGAGCTCCTTAACTCGCCGGCGGCGCCCACCACCATAGCCCCAACCCTTCTTCCGCCCTTGAACAATTTCTTCTTTCCCTTCTTAATTTTCCCTTCTTCTACAACCACTTCCGCGCCATTTCTCTTGCTCCTGGTCCGACCGGCCACAACTCCACTTCTGTCGCCACTGCTATCAGCGTCTTTCACAGGCATCCCACTCTCCGTAGCCACCCTCTCAAAATCGTCTCCTAGCTTCCTCACGGGTCCCCTCTTTGTACTCGTATGAACTTCTTCATCAACTAAGCCAACAACTCGCCGCCGCCTAATCGCCACAGGAGCAGGCGGCGGAGACGGGGTTTCACTAGATCTTCTTTTGCTATCCGCGGAGCCCTTGATAGACTTCTTCTGCTTTTCGGTGTTCTGGAAAAGATCATTCTCTAGCTGCACCCGAAGCTTGTTCACATTTCCCTCGATGCGACCCTGGAGGCGGTGGCGCTTGAAACTGTGGCCTCCCATTGACCAGTGAGCCTCATTGGCCCACGCCATTAGCGCGTCCATCACGGGTAGCGGTGGATCTACTCTTTCGTTATTCAGCTTCATGTCGGTGTAGACCCACGGCCGAGGCAGGCCGCTACCGTAAAACTTTCCGGGACCTAAGGGCACAACCATGACTTCGGCGGCTCTCTGTGTGCGCTAGGAATCTGCCTCTATGTGTTCTTATGTGAGAATCTGCGATGCTAGATGAGAAATGCGAGAGTTGTGTGGGAACTTTGTAGTGGTTTGTGAGAACGTTGGCGGGAAACTTGGCGCCATAGACAAGACTCAGTGCCGCGCTCAGCCCAGCATTCGAAACTCAGGGCCGATAACAATGCCCGGGCATATTTGTGATACTGACACACTTACACACCATTCTTTAATTCTCAAGGCTAAAGGTTGATTATAAGTTATAACTGATTTATACTTCATAGTCTCAGGCACCGTTTGGGGTGCGGGATAGGATTAGTAATCTTCGGATTATTAATCCTATCTCATGTTTGTTTCATTTTTTTTTAAATGTATCCTATTATATTTATCTCATTCCAATCCCAAGTTACAACAAAATGACATAAATATCCTTACCACCTTTTTTACTATCTCAAAATTTGAAATTCTCGCCAAAAATTAAAACTTATTTCATACAACTTTATTTTTATATTGTATTATTTTATTTATTTCATTCTTATTATTATTATTTTATTATTATTATATAATGATTATTATAATATATTATATTACTATTATTATTAAAAATAATAATTTAATATTATTCATATATATATATGTGCACATAGATATTATGATTATTATATATATTATTATATATATATGTGCACATAGATATTATGATTATTATATATATTATTATGTAATAATAATAATTATTATTATTATATAATTATTATAATATGTTATTAATATAATAATTTTATATATTATATATATTATTTTTATTATTATTATATATATATACACACGCACGTGTGTATATATATATATATATATATATATATTATAATATATATATATCTATATTATAATAATGTATATAAATTCTATATATATTACTATTATTATTATATATGTATATATATATATATATTAAATATATATATTTTTACTATTATTTATATTAGTATTATTTTTTTTATTTTATTTTATTAATATTATAATATACTATTATTATTATATATACATACACACAATGATTATTATTTATATTAGTATTATTATTTTTTATTTTATTTTATTAATATTATAATATAATTATTATTATTATTATTATATTATAATATAATAATAATAATTATTATTATATATTATATATACTATTATTATTATATATACATACACACAATTATTATTATTATATATTATATTATGATATTAGATATAAACTATTATTTTTATTATATTTTATTATTATAATGATAAGGGTATTTTAGACATTACACCATATAATAATCCTTATCAACCATCTTATTCTCCAATCAAACAGCATATAACTTATCACATACTATTTTTACAATCATTTCACAACTTTTTAATCCTTACATTACTTATCATATCCATCACTTCAAACGGTACCTCAGGATTAAAATTAAATATTGTACTTTAATTTATTATATAACATTTGCAATAAAATAAATTACTTATGGTGTACTATTTTATTTTAAATTTTAAAAGATTTGAATACTATTTTGGGGCCTGTCAACGCTAAAAGAAGGATTATATCAACGTTAAATGATCTAGCCATCACAATGACCAGATCTTTTACTGTCTATATTTTGCAGAATAAATATATCTCAGGATATATCTTTTAGTCAAAGTAATAAAATGACTTTGTAGGATGAATGTCGATGCGAGATTTCTAATCGATCCTTGAAATGATATTGTCTTGATATGATGCTCACGGTTTAGCAGCAATAATTTTCAATATACAACGATTATTATTTGTGATAGAAGCAAATCCAAATCACGAATCCACAAACAACAAAGTTTTAAAGATACTCAAGTAGAACAAGGGATGAAGATGAGCAAGATGCACATAATTTTGCACTTTAATCTTGTGTTTGATCTTGAAAAAGCATCTTTAATTCGTCCAATGGTTGTTCTATATATAATAGACCAAGAGATGCAATCAAAAGACACCAACTGAAGGCATTCATGAAAAACGCACATAACGTGAAGGGACGCACCCTGTTGAAAAACTGTTCAGGCGCGATTAATCGCGAACATGACAAGATGGATCGCGCCCAACCGATTTTGGTGTCTGTTTTTTCCCATTTCGTGATCGATCGCGCCAACACATGGCGACCAATCGCGGCCTCCAGAAACTCTGATGCACAGATTCCTTTTGTTTGGTCGCCAATGTTTAATCTTAATTCATTTAACATTTTTTTCAACAATCTATCATATGAATTAAATTAATGCATGAATACAAATGATCGCCTTTAGCAAATTGTTATGGTCTCTGGAGAGGTTGAACCTTCCCTAATTGTATTCAATTGGATTTACTTGATTTAATAGTGAACTTATACTCTTGAACTATTTAGTCGTTAGAGTAAATCGAGACAATTGAACCCACATCATAACAATTATAACATTCGTTCTGGTTTTTATGGTTGTGTACGTTTCGGCCTTGGACCACACTTGGTTTCATAAATGCTTTCCATCTTTGAAGTTGCCACACTTCGCACTCACGTAGGTGATATCCTATAAAAGTATCCCGCTATACTCCAACATATTTATTTATATGTGTTATGAGTCATGAAAGGTCTTCGTCTATCCTCATACCCTTTTTACTGATCACAACTCTTATCCTATGAATGGGTTGAAGATTAATTCTCCAAGGTGTTTCTCCAATCTCGTAATTTGGTTGTCCCTTTTGAACCAAGATCTTGGGATCTCCAGTCAACTAGGTTGGATATCAACTACGAGGTTTTAATCTCATTCCCCTGGATATGTAACTTTCTCGATATCTTGGTAAACTTTTTCGTTAATGTATCCGCGGATTTCTCATACCTTATACATCACATGCCATGTGGTATTATGTATACGACTTATATATCGAGACTTACCATTATACATACTTTCTCGTGCCCTACAACATATAGATTGTCACAATGTATTATAATTGCAGGCACAAGTTCTTTCCAACATGAAATTTCTTATAAGAAACCTTGAAGCCATTCGATCTCTTCTCTGGTTTTATCCAATGCAATAAACTTGATTTTATTGTGGGTCGAGATATATACGTTTGGTTAGAGTTTGATTAGATGATTTACACAACATGGAGTCATTTCCAATAGTAAACACATTATCATATACGGATTTTGAGTCCTACATGTAAGATATTCAATTTGCATCACTGTATATTTTGAATACAAGATGATATCTCAAGTTTCGAATTCTAACGTTGTAGGCTTACAATATCCAAATTGTAAATTTGGAACTAAACGTTATTTCTTATAAATTCGAAACTAGAAGAAATTCTCAACTTTAATTCACAATTCAAATTTAAGCGCATATATTCTTAAAATTGCAAGTTCAAGATTCTATTTCTTGTAAACTTGAAAGAGCAAAACTTAAAAAAATTGAAATAAAATTAAACATGAGAATCCGTCTTGGAAACTTCAATTCCAAGTTTGTCATTGTTGCACCAACGTTTATCATGTCAAAATGTTTCATCAACATTTTCTTCGTTGGTTTGATAATCTCCATATTGCTTCCCACATGAGCATATAATCAACATACAAGTATATTTACATATGTTTCACGTGCGTCACTTTTGTCAAACTTGTTTTGACAACACTGTTTGTCAATTTTTTTATGTCATTATTTTGACACTTGTTATGACTTAATTCAGTCAGGCTCCCCCCCCCCCCCACACTTTCAATAATTGTAGGAAACTTTTGTTCATAAGGGTTTTCGCCATTGCCTAAGTGTGGTACTTAGAATATGGTTGACCAATAGAATTGATTCCCTCCATAATTTTGGGTAATCTTTAACTTATCAAGATTTCATTGGCATTCAACTTTCAAGTTTCAAATTCTAAGCGTTACAAATTTATAAATAAAAATTCAAGATTTTATTTCTTGCAAATTTGTTATTTATGCCCGCTTGCTTACAAAATTTGAAACTTGGACAATATTCTCGAATAAGATCACTATTTGAATTTTAAGCGCATAAACTTTTGGGACGTGATGCTTGTGTCTGTTCTTGCTCATGTTGTGAGGGCGCAACACGGAGAGGTTTGAAAGGCTACAATTTCTCTTCATCCCTATCCCAAGGCACACCCGCCCGCCTACACATTTCAATGATTGGTTAAGGAAATGGTAGGCCAATCATGGTGGATCCTTCAACACCTAGTTTCATGGATGTATTGATGATACTCCCCTGATCCATGGACCAGCCAGTAACGATGGCAAACACTAGCATTGCTCTATCCTTTGTGACAACAATGATATGTATGCTAGGCAGACGCGATGAGATATGAAAGTGAATCAAATGTCAGCTTCCTCCTTCAACTGAACCTTTCGGAAGTGGAGTGGATCACCGTTGTAGTTTCTTTCCCATTCAATTCCCTCCCCACAAAGGGTGGTTATGACTTCATTGTAATCCAGGTGGTTTTTCTGATCATTGTGTAGTCATCCTCCTTAATTAATGGCATACCGTATGTGTTATTGATATGAGCGATGTCAAATCTGAGGCACTTCCTACAAACGCTGAAATGGGGGACATCTGTGGACACCCTATAATTAGCATAGAATTCTCGTACCATAGGTACCATCGCAACATAAGGTGGTTTAACGAACTCCAACAATTTTTTCGTCCCGCCTCTCGGAGTACAACACAATTGGGATTGGACATATCCATTACTCGTTCCCTTACAAAAGGCCGATGAAGTAGTTTTTCAAAGTATACTTCGGCCTCCGGGTTTATAAATTTGCTAATGTCAAATGTTTGGGCGGAGGATGAAGAAGGGCCAGCCACAGACTTTTACTTTTACTTCGGTGCCATGGAAGATCAACAATAACCAAATTCCCACACAACACAATGTTTAAATTCCCAATCCAAGTATGCAAACAGAACCAATACTCCAATATCCACCAAACAGCAAAATCACACTGTACCACCACAATTCTCATATCAAATTTAATAACTTCACCAAAAATCAAAACTTTGCCCCTACCACCTCAAATATGCTGCCCATCTCGTAACCCATGAATAAGAAAGCCAATTACCTCACGCAATCGAAGAGAAGGGTAGCTTTTCAGGTGGAGCTCGAAATATGTTGCCTCATTGCTTCAAACCCCATACAATTCAGCAATACCTGTGGAAAATTATGGATATAGGAGATGGAATCACTATGGTTGCTCGATTTATGCGAAAAAGGAATGCTCTTGGTGCCTTATAGGGGGAGTGGATCGATATTGGAGTGATTTTGTGGAGGAAAAATGGAGGAATCAGGGATTAGTGTGTGACTGTGTGTGCAGATGTCTGCTTTTAAAAACAAAATTTTTGCGCAGGCGATTGATTGCCACTTAAGTGGAAATCGAGCCCTTGGGGTAGTGTCGAACTCAGCATAAAAATCAATTAGGTGATCCATCTCTGGTATGTTCGAGATCAATCGCGTGGGTAAATTAGTTGTTAATATTATATATATATATATATATATATATATATATATATATATATATATACGAAATTCAAATACGAAGAAAAGGAAATAAATAACACTTCTTGATTTATAGTCCCAAGCCGGGCTTTTTACTGCAGTCTTTTCATTCAACAAAATGGACAGTGGCACAAAGTGGTTCACTGAAATCATGCCCATGGTAGTACTTCAATCATTGTCCATTCACCGTGAAGGTTCACTCATTTGGATCATATAGCTCGATGGCACCAAAGGGAACATCTTGGAAATTCTAAATGGTCCAGACCAACGAGATTTCAGCTTGCCTGGGAACAACCGTAGTCTGGAGTTATATAATAGTACCATATCTTCTTCTTTCGCGCCTTTGAAGGCGAGCATCATGCCATTGTTTCGTCTTCTCCTTATAGATTTTTCCATTTTTGTAGGCTTGGTTCCTAAATTCTTCCATCTCGTTCAGTTGAGGAACACGTTTTTCACATGCAACATTCAAATCAAAATTCAGCCTTTTTATCTCCCAGTATGCTATATGTTCAAGTTCAACAGGTAGATGACATGCCTTACCAAAAACCAACATATAAGGTGTTGTGCCAATAGGCTATGCACACAAAGCGTCATCTAAACTTAAGGACCAATCTTTCCTACTCACATTCAGAGTTTTTTTAAGACTTTGCCTAAATTCCCTATTTGAAACTTCCACTTGTCCACAAGTTTGTAGGTGGTAGGGTGTTGCAACTTTTTGTGGGAGACACCATATTTCCCCAAAAGTTTGTCAAAAAAATTAATTGCAAAAGAGAGCCCTACCATCACCGATGATTGTTCGAGGGGTGCCAAATCGAGTAAAAATGTTCTTTTTCAAAAATTGCACAACCACTCGAGCATCATTAGTGCGGGGTTCGGCCTCTACCCACTTTGATAAGTAACCCACAACAACAAGTATATATTAATTTGAACATGAGCAAGGAAAGGGTCCCATAAAATCTATGCCCCAAACATCAATAATTTCTTACTCAATAATAGTGTTCAAATGCATTTCTAACTTCCTCGAGATATTACTGTTTCTTTGACATCAATCGCAAGAAGAGACATACCTGAGAGCATGCTTAAACAATGTAGGCCAATAGAAACGGGACTCAAGTACATTTGCAACTATTTTCGTGGGGCTCATATGCCCGCCTACCTCTCGACCATGGCAATGGCTGAGAATGGGCTTCATCCCCTCCTCTGGAACACACCTCCTTATCATATTATCTGCAAAGATCTTGAACAAAAAGAGTTCCTCCCACAAGTAGTGTTTCACATCAGATAAATTTTTTTTCTTTTGGCCATTTGTGGGAGGATGCCGCTAACAAGATAATTTGCATAATGAGCTTGCCATGGCCACGCGAGGAAAGTTTCACTACTCATTAATTTCAAGTTCATGCTCAATAGATGCATTCTCTATCCTAGACAAGTGATCAACCACAACATTCTCTACATCTTTCTTATCTCAAATTTCTAAATCAAATTCTTGAAACAAGAGAATCCAACGAATCAAACGAGGTTTATCATCTTTTTTAGCAAGCAAATATTTAGTGCAGAGTGATCGGTGTAAAGGATTACCTTAGAAAGGCAAAGGAAGGAATGGAATTGTCAAAAGCAAACACTACCGCTAGGAGTTCCTTTTCAATGGTGGCATAGTTTTGTTGTGCCTCATTTAAGTGCGACTAACGTAGTAATAGTTTAAAATACCTTATTCCTACTTTGGCCAAGAACAGCTCCCACGGCTGTGTCACTCGCATCACACATCAGCTCAAATGGAAGCTCCCAATCAGGTGCTACCAAAACAGGTATTGTGACTCGCCTCTCCTTCAATATTTCGCAAGCCTACAAACAATCAAAAGTAAAGTTAAATGGTGCATATTTAGTCAATAAGTGAGATAAATTAGAGAAGTCTTTTTTGAATCGCCTATAAAAATCAGCATGGCCTAAGAAACTTCGAACTCCCTTCACTGATAAGGGTGGATGTAGTTCTTGGATCACTTGATCTTGGCTCGGTCCACTTGAGGGATATTTTGTGACCCATGACAATGCCTCTTGTACCATGAAGTAGCACTTCTCCAATTCAACACCAAATTTGTTTCCTCACACCTTGTCTAAACTAAATCAAGGCTATGCAAGCATGAATAAAATGAATGCCCAAATACAGAAAAGTCATCCATGAACACTTCAAGAATTTTTTCAACCATATCATGAAAAATGGACATCATGCATGTTGAAAGGTTGCAGGTGCATTACATAATCCAAATGACATTCTCATAATGCAAAAGTACCATAAGGACAAGTGAAGATAGTCTTCTCATGATCCTCAGGCGCTATGGCTATCTGATTATACCCAGAGTATCCATCTAGAAAGCAATAAAATCATATTTTGCAAGCCTTTTTATCATTTGATCAATAAAGAGGATGGGAAAGTGGCCCTTACGTGTAACTTCATTCAATTTCCTATAGTCTTGGCACACTCTCTATCCAGTGAATGTTCTAGTGGGGATCAATTCATTTTTCTCATTAGTGATAACAGTCATTCCCCCTTTCTTAGGCACACATTGGACTAGACTTACCCATACACTGTCACAAATATGATAGATAATACCCTCGTCCAGTAGATTTATTACCTCAGCCTTTACTACCTCTTGCATCTTTTGATTTAGACATCGTTGTGGTTGCACCAAGGGTTTGTATGTTTCCTCCATCAAAATCTTATGCATGCAAACTGATGGACTAATCCGCTTGATGTCCGCTATCTTCCGCCCAAATGCTTGTTTGTGCCCCCTTCTCCTCATCTGTACCTATCAAAGATGTAGAGACAATAATAGGTAACTAATTATTAGGTTGAAGTATGCATACTTTAGGTGAGGAGGTAGTGAGTTGGTGGCTCTTCAATTGATGGCTTTTGCGACTTTATGTCCCTTTGCCCCAACTCTCCTAAATCATTACTTGGACGTTTTATGTCGGGGGGGGGGGGGTTAGCTCGCATTTGAGCAACAATCTCGTGTTCTTTTCCTCATCTAGCATGTCTCTATCATCAACTAGGTACACTTCCAATTCATCCTTGCATTTCCTCAAAACACCTTGTCAGACAACACATCAACAACTTCAACACTAAAACACATATGCTCATTGTGTGGGTGTTTCATAACTTCAAAAAATAAGTAACTTGATCCTCCCATACACGAAGGATCAATTTCCCTTCATGAACGTCGATGAGTGCATTGCCAGTGGCTAGAAATGGTCTTCCCAATATCAATGGCATTTCAGCATCTTATTCCATGTCTAACATGAGGAAATCCACCGGGAAAATGAATTTATCAACTTTCACAAGCACATCCTCCGTGATTTCTCTGGGGTAGGTCAGGCTGCTTATTGTGTGGGACTAACCGAAATCGGACCGGTTGATTTCAATTTCGGAACCAGAACCATTTAGTCCGGTTCCAAACCGGAACCCGATCGATGTTTTACCCAGATCGGAGTGGTTCTGTTGGATCGGAACCACCAATCCAGCGGTTCCAGTTCCAAATGTTCCGGTTGTACCGATTCTGGGAAGGTATAAGCTGTTGGCCACCCATAGCCAATTCCGGTTGAACCGATCCCGGTTCCCTTTCCAATTTTCATCTAATTCCAACTCTCTTAATTTTAAACTCCTACTCTTTCAATCAGTTATCTCATTTCCCATATAATTCCAATATTCCACACAATTGTATTCCATACAATATTATGAATTTATTATTATCATATTATTATTAGTTTTGTTGATCTACATATATTTCCAATAATACGATGTGATCTCTTCTACTGGTCGTGGTGGTCCCCCTATATTCCAAGAAAATTATGATATTTTTGCCAAGTTTGATAATCCTTACGATGTTGAAGAAGCGGAACACATAGTAGAACCTGCCGCACCCCAAAATTCGGCGCTCGACGGGTCATCTGCAACTACTGCAGCTTCGAGTCACCCGAGTAACCATCACAAACGAAGTAAGGTTTAATATCATTTTGATGTCGAGAAAAAACCAGGTACGAACGAATCTGTTGTTATTTGTAAAATATGCAAAACCACATATAATTATAAAACAGGTGGTTCCGCAGGTGGTACCGAAACTTTTAGAAACATCAAGTTAAGAAACATAATTTTGATGATGTTAATTTACAATCATTAGGTAGAGCATCGACTCAACTTCAAATTAATCCTCAACCTGACACTAATTTTATCTTAACCCCAGGAAAAACAAAAGATTATTCATTTGTTTTGTTGTTAGATCCATTTTTGTATTCTGAAAACAATGGCTTTATTGAATTTTTTTCTGGTATCCAACCATGTTTTAGACATATTTCTAGGCACACTTTGAAAAGAAATATTGTGGATGTGTTTCTTGATTACATTAAAACTTTAGTTGATCATCTTTCTTCTATAAAAGGTAGATTATGTTTAACTACTGATATTTGGACGAATACCGTTGTAAGGACCCTGCGCCCTTAACCCGCTATTAGTGAATTATCTCATATATAAGTGCATACATTCATGTCATTAGGGAATTCTTATACATGCTTCACTAGTAATGTCATGACAACTATAAAATTTTCGACATTAATCATCTTAATGTTTAATTCCTAATACAGCTCAATTAGAATAAGTATACACTTCATAACACACTAAAATGTTCTCAATTCATTATGCAATTTCCTTAAACAATTGCATGCAACTCATATATGAAAGGAGAACGCTCACAAATCTTATACAATCCATATACATATATCGAAAAAGCTCACATACGAGCACTGAATAAACAAATGTGTATCTATTGTATAAACACGTTACCCAATACCAGTATTGGTACCTGAGTCCCGGGAGCATTCCCAATCAATAGCTTGAACTCATCTCCAAGCCAATGTTGTACCTATTCTACCTGTTTCAACAGAAACAGCCCCCACATGGGGTGAGCATACCAATCACACAATCATAATAACATTAATCTCACAATTAATAATTTACGGAGTATAAATGTGTAATTTAAAAGATACTCCATGTATAGTACCATCACCATATGTGATTTCACATGCTGTTCCTGTTCTCACAATAAGCAAAATCATAAAACTCCAAAATCAGTTATCATTACATTGATTAACTATATTCATACTCAAACCGCCAATTCCATAATCAGTATATCTAAATCATCACAATCAGGATTTACAAAAATCGAATATCACAATTAATGATTACACAATCTCATCCCATCGTATCACATCGCTTGCTCAACAGCGGCGACACTCTAATCTCTAGCACGCTCAACAGCGGCAACATCATAACCAATGCTCACTCAACAGCGACGACATTTTACTCATTGCTCGCTCAACAACGACATCTCCACAATTCATAACACATACTCTTTTTACACAACAATAATATATTATTCATTAACCATGACAATATATATCTAACTATGCTCGTACGTCATATGTACCTTATAATCTAATAGTAAGAGCCAACATTGCCTTTGCCAAGAGAGCTGGTGAATTATGCGCTACACAAATCCACAATTCACAATCAATCACTTGCCCGAAATTACATACTTAAACACGTACTCAACCTACGTATATACCATCCAATCATGATGGTTAAACACATAAAAGACTCGGGCAAAGCATGCCTCAAAATCGCAACACAAAATAATTTTCAAAAAGCAGACATCGGCGATCAATCGCTACCTTTCAGGCGATCGATTGCCACTCTATTGGGTTTGGCTACTGCCTCTACCTCTAAGAGATCGATCGCTTAGTCTACAACGATCGATCGCCAGCCTCGTCGATCAATCTCTATTCTTCAAGCGACCGATCACTTGTACTGTTCATCGTCTTATAAATTTCGACCAACGACGCGGCGATCGATCGCTCCAGCCTTAGCGATCGATCGCTCAAACATGTTCAGCCAAAAATTGCGTTTTTCGAGCAAAAACTCCCAGAACAACAATCCCAACACCCAATACACTACAAATCTTAACAAAAACACTATAATTACGCCACAATCGCATTAACCCAAAAATCTTTAAAAATCAAAACTCAAAGCCAACTCAATCCTTAACCACATTCAACAAAACTACAATAAAAACGAAGATAAATGCGAGGGGAATAAGATTACCCAATTATCTTCGAGAAATCTCACCCCGAAATCGACTCAGCATCGATTTTCCTACAAGGGAGAAAAAGAGGGGAAGAAGGGGGTGGGGGGGGGGGGGGGGGGGGGGGGGGGAGTATCATGGGTGAGGAGAGAGGGAGGGAAGTAAAATGACTGAACACCGAGTCCACTTGGTATATATACTACCTAGGCTCCGAAAACCCGAGTCTCAAATACTCGCATCATAACTCATTAAAAATCATGCGTCTCAATCATTAAATACGTCACAAACCTCAATCAAAAGCTCCCCAGACTCCAAAAACCCACCACTACCACGATTCCAAGGTTAAACACCTCAATGAGAATAAATCTCAACACTTGGATCCAACAACCTCGATCAGATTAAAATCCTCGGGAGTGCCAACACCGTAATTATCTCGTAATTACTCCAATTAAAATCCATAAATGATCATAATCTCCCCGGTTAACACAATAATTTTTGGATATCACATTTATCCCCCAGTAATAAAATTTCGTCCTCGAAATTGTACACGTGTACTCCGCGTACCACCGAGACCACACAATTCAACTCGATTACACAATATCGATTCATGAATATGTCATGAACGAGACACTAACTGCGACGACATCAACCTCGCACCAAATTCTTGAATGGGGTTATCCTTCAAAACCATCACAATCTTTAAAAGATGTTAACATACCTCGATGTTAACCCACCACAGTCAGCCAATCTCAACTGCTAATTACTCGAATCCTCCCTGATTCCAACATAGATATCACCTCAATTATATCTCTACAATTGGTCTACGATGCCAAATACACATCGCTACGAAGGGAACCACCAGTATACAACAATATACCTTCCCAAATCTCGGTTTTCATTCTCCAATTCCACTTCTGTGATGCCCGGGGATTATTGGTGTTAATCCCGATGTAGTAATAATCCTTAATGAATTTTAGTTGTGGCAATTATGAATTAACTGATGTTTCGGGACTCTCGGGGATTTTAAACCCGGTTTTTTGGTGGGATCTGGGGTCCCGAGTACTTTGTACTGGGGCTCGTAATGGAATTTGAGTTGGAGAGATAATTATCGAAAATAGATGATATTTGATGAATCATGATGTATTTGTGGAGGAGTTGGTATTTTGGAGCTATATATACCAAATAGACTCGGTGTTCCTCTCTCTCATCTCCTACGCTGTAAGGACACCCGTGCCCTTAACCCGTAATTATTGTATTAATCCATGGTATTAGTGCATACAATCATACATGTAGGGGAAAAACCACTTGTTATCATAGCCAATAAACACGACAATCCCACCTCTGGGGAAGTCAACTGGACCTCACGATTATTCCTCAGAATACATCGTGCCATCGAGATTACCAAACTCAAGGTGCCACAATCTCACCATAGATTCATTCATCAAAGAATATAAATCCGATGCTCGATGAGTACCAAAGAAAATGCTGGCAGTCGTATACCCACACCGGCATACACGCCCAAGCACTAACACCACATGCATACTCGATGCAATAGTCTCGGGTATCTCCAATCATACCCAAAATCCCAAAAACAACTGTCAATCCTCAATTATTCTCACTCCACGGAGAATGATGGTTGACAAACCAAAAGAAAAGTGTGATTTTAACATCACCACTACACAACCAAATCAACGAATCTCCCAAAAGATTCAACTAATAGGTATATCAATACCGCCTTCCTCACAAGGAAAGTGTCATGAATCCATGACCCTCTAACCTCGAACCATTGTTCGGGTAAACTGGATATATTTATGCCCAAAACATATCCTAGAACCAAAAATACGCATCTGGTTCAGAATAGTGCATCAAACCATTATTACCAAATCGAAACCCGCATGTATACTCAAACTAACGATGCCCTGTACTAATGCCATAGTACTCCACAAACTCGAGCATTGCCCCAGAGACGTTTCCTCGAACGTCTCACTGGAGTACGAAGCCATCACCTAGTCCACACTAGTAGGGCTTACCCCGGTTGATTCACAATCAACCCTCAACCAATACCAGCTGTCTCCATGATAGTACAATCCAAATCTCTCCAAGAGGTAAAATCAATATAGTAGTGTTACCCCACTAGCTATATCCCACAAATCCAATTGTGACTCCCGTTGCATTCCATATGCAAGGATGCTCAACTAGAGTTAACAACGACTTGTTCACACTCGTGTTGGTACTACCAACAAAATTGAGCTGTCCCAGTACAAGTCCCTCAAAACAATAGACGTATAAACGTTCCTGTGAGGTATTCCCTGCCTAAATCATCATGCCACATAGAGACTACGAGAGTCTCCCATAAGTCCTCATCGTATCATCATACGATTCACCGAACTCGGTCCCAACGTGCAGTAGAATGGCTCCAACAAGCACACTATAACACTGAAACAATACCTGGCTAGCAATTAGCTGCCCCCATAGGCTCATACCAACCTATCAACGTGACACACGTCCCATCCCGGTATACCATACCGTTCAAACCATTAGAGTAGCGGGTCATTACCCAATATTTCTCTACTACCAATGCACAAAAGACATCTCGGTGTCCTTGCTCAACCACAAAGCAATTCTAATCCCGTAGTATTTATTTCCACACCCTCAAGGGTGGTGTGATCATGTCCACCACATGTCACATTGGTATAAGCAGTAGTTTCCTCAATAACTACTCCTATTACCAGACACATGGCCATAGCCATTACAACGAGTATACCCGAAGGTACCACTACTCGACAATTATCTACCTCTATTGCATGATGCAGTACACTCACCGGTGCAATGCATCCAATAATCCATCGAGCAAACCTGCTCGGCATAAAGGTCTCGTCAACTAGTGACCCAGACACTACCATGTGCTCACCATTGGCACTCAAACCATACGACTACTACATAAACATAAATGTATAATTCATCAAAACGATGCCACACGTCTACATAGACATCCACTATGTCATCATCATCTTTTGACGGTACCTGTCAACATATGACATTCAAAATAACTTCGTCAACTCGCGATGATCCATATCGAAACACTGCATCCATAGCCTCATCGTCAAACACATGACGGTATGTGTATGTCAACGCATATCATCCACAATAATGCTAATAAAACAGTAATGTGCCATACCTCATCGCTAACAAGATAGCGGCATACCTGTCTCCGTCGTCCAACAGTGGTATGCAATCAGCACCCATTGTTCGTAGGTGGCGTAATCCAGTGCTACGCACATAGCGGTATAACCCATCGCTATAGAATCCGCGGCATGATCTCTCGCCATAGATTCAGCGGCATAAAACATCGCTATAGATACCCGGCGGTATGAACCATCACCATAGATGTAGCGGAATGTACCCTCGCTATATAATACCCGGTGGCATGAACCATCGCCAATAGATGTAGCGGAATGTACCATCGCTATATAATACCTGGCGGCATGAACCATCGCCAATAGATGTAGCGAAATGTACCATCTCTATATAATACCCGGCGGCATGAACCATCCCCAATAGATGTAGCGGAATGAACCATCGCTATGAATACCCAGCGGCATAAACCATTGCCAATAGAATAGCGGAATGAACCATCGCTATATAATACCCGACGGCATGAACCATCGCCAATAGATGTAGCGGAATGAACCATCGCTATGAATACCCGGCGGCATGTACCATCGCCAATAGAACGGCGGCATGAACCATCGCTATATAATACCCGGCGGCATGAACCATCGCCAATAGAATAGCGGAATGAACCATCGCTATGAATACCCGGCGGCATAAACCATCGCCAATAGAATAGCGGAATGAACCATCGCTATATAATACCCGACGTCATGAACCATCGCATATAGAATAGAGTAATGAACCATCGCTATGAATACCCGGCGGCATAAACCATCGCCAATAGAATATCGGAATGAACCATCGCTATATAATACCCGACGACATGAACCATCGCCAATAGAATAGCGGATCCCTAATCTTGTTACAGTAGTGTATTTTAATGCACCTCGTTTGTCATGACCGCGAAACTAATACCCCTCGCTTCGACATATCAGCGGCATAGAATAACCTCGCTCAAATGCGACATGCGGCAATACCCTGGCTTCAACATTTGGCTGCAAATATTCTTTCCTCGCTACGATATGACAGCGGCAAGTATTCTATCATCGCGTCAAGTGACAGCGGCAAAGCATTAAAATCATCACTCATCCATAACAACGACTCATGGGATATTCACCAAGCATTCCATCTATACCTGCAACACAATGCATATTCCATATTCTAATATACATCACCATGAGTGTATTTTAATGCATCTCTCTCAAATGTGACATGCGGCAACACCCTCGCTTCAACATTTGGCGGCAAAGCATTAAAATCATCACTCCAATATATACAACCATAATAAGTGTATTTTAATGCACCTCGCTCAAATGTGACATGCGGCAACACCCTCGCTTCAACATTTGGCGGTAAAGCATTAAAATCATCACTCCAATATATACAACCACAATGCATAATCCATGTTGTATATAAAATGCAGGTTACCATTTCGTGTCGTCTCGTGTCTTTCAACCCTGGCCTTAGCCTTTCATGTCATAGTGTCCCTACAGGAACAATCGCAAACCATGAGCATATGATAATCCATATTCACCAAAATATGATTATAATGAGTAAATGCATAAACTATGAGTACAAAGTACTTCCTGTATCCCAATGCATTTCAAAATACTCCCTTTGGTTGTCCCTGTGCCACAACTCACGATCATAATCAACAGATTATATTATGATTCCATAGATGTCATGACATATAATTGTTCCACTATGATCACATATCATAAATGCATATAAGCAAAATAGTTGTGTCACACATCACTAACTACCATTATGCATAAGTATGTGCTACCCATTCCTATCAGCATGTTCCAGGCCCTCAACAGCCCCAAAGAGCTAACCATTGCTCTGATACCACTAATGTAAGAACCGCGTGCCCTTAACCCATAATTAGTGTATTAATCCATGGTATTAGTGCATACAATCATACATGTAGGGGAAAAACCACTTGTTATCATAGCCAATCATGCGTAATATAAAATTTCTTTACATTATTCCATATAATGTCTAGTTTCCCCTAACCATGTCCACATTCATGTCATGCATCAATATAATACACTAACATGTTCTCAATTCATTTAGCAATTCAATAAATAATTGCACGCTACTCAAAAATGAAGAGAGAAAGGCCCTTACCTTTTTATACATGCCATATACACATAATAGTGCTCACATGCGAGCATCAATTAGGTATGTGTGCATCAAATGTATAAAATACGGTTCTCAATACCGTCACTGGTACTTCGATCCCTGGAATCACCTCCATTCCATAGCTCGAGCTCATCTCCAAAGCCATCGATGTACCTACTCACCTGCCCCAACAGAGACAGCCCCCACACGGGGTGAGCATACCAATATCCCAAATCCAATAATCACTAAAATACAATTCATAATTTACAAAAATGTAAATGCTATGAAATATAAAGATGCTCCCTGGATGGTATCATCCTCATCCGGGATCCCCTGCAGTGTCCATATTCTCAAAATCATTGAAACCATCGAATTCCCAAATGCCAATTAATCATTACATTGATTAACGAATTCATTTGTCACATATCGATATCAACATCAATAATACCATATCATTAAACAATGATTACATATATTCCATGTACTTCACTCATGGTTCCATATTTCTATTTCATTGCTCGCTCTACAATAGCGGCATTTCATTCTCACGCATGCTCAACAGCAGTGGCGTCATAACCGATGTTCGCTCAAAGGCGACAACATCCCGTCATTGCTCGCTCAACAGCAGTGGCGTCATAACCATGCCTTTTCACATACATTCATCATAATACAATGTACCAAGCATTCAACACTTGCAAATATATTAAGGGGCTATGCTCATACGTCATACGTACCTTATAATCTCGTAGTTTGAGTCCAACCTTGCCTGAGTTCCACGTCCGATGAGTTATGTGCTAACACACAAATAACTCTCAATTAAACATAGGCATGCAATCACGTGCCCAAGCACGTTCACAATTTCCAAACCTATCTTCTATCCATGACGATTACCAAAATAAAAGCCCCCCGGCTAAGCATGCATAATACCCAAAATGTTCCATTTTATATGTTCAAAAGATAGCCAAAAACCCAACCGAGAATTCCGTTTAATTAACTTCGGCTCCAACCAATCCATTTTAAAAGTATAACATTCCCATTGGAATGTAGAAATTGCCCCGGAAACGGGCCACTCAAACCTCGATTCCAAAATCCTGACATTTTTCCAAAATTTCCAAAAAAACACTTTCTTACGGGCGGCGATCGATCGCCTCTTTTAGCACGATCGATCGCCCCTGACCAGTGGGCAAAATCGCTTACACACGATCGATCACCAACACTCGCGATCGATTGCCAACCTGCTCGTGATCGATCGCCTAGACCACGTGATCGATCGCCTGCACTATTCATCGTCACCAATTTAACAACTGCTCGTCGCGATCGATCGCCCCTCCTCGGCGATCGATCGCCACCTGCGATTTTCCGAAAAATTCGAGCTTTCATGGTGTTTTTCACATCCAAACTCAAAACCAACACCCCATACACCTTCAACACCTCAAATACACCCTTAAAACTCAATAAAAACTCCAACAACAAACTGTAAGATTTTTACCCAAAATCCACAAACTCAAATCTAACATTAATACTCAACCAAAAACAACAATACTACTATCAAATCGAAGACAATGACGAGGGGAAGACTAATACCTGATTATCTTCGAGAAAACCGGCTTCCAAGCCAAGCTACCATCGATTTTTCCATCAAGGAAGAAGAGGGGAAATGGGGGGAGAAGGGTTAAGCGTAGGCAGAGAGGAGGGAGGGAAGGGTTCCATGCCAAATGACGTACCGAGTCCACTGGGAAGATATAGTACCAAAACTCAAAAATACCAATCCTTCCACAAATACATCATGACTCATTAAAAATCATCTGTTTTCAAAAATCATCTCTCTAACCTCAATTCTTATTACCAGCCCCAGTACAAAGTACTCCAGACCCAAAATCCCACCAAAGACCAAATTCCAAGGTTATCACCACGACGAGGATACAATCTCATCCCTTGGATCCGACGACTCCAAAAACAGGATTTAAAATCCCCTGGAGTCCCAAAACCACAATTAATTCATAATTGCCACAATTAAAATCCTTTAAGGATTATTACCACACCGTGATTACCACCAATACTTCCCGGGTATCACATACGCCTCCTTCCCTACCCCTCTTCTTCCCTCTTTTCTCCCTTGATGGAAAATCGATGGTTGCTCGACTAGGGAGCCGAACTTCTTGAAGATAATAGTATTATTCATCCCCTTGCATTTATCGTCGATTTGGCAGTAGTATGGTAGTGTTTGGGAAGGATTTATGTTGGGTTTAAAGAAATGGGTTTTTAAAGATTTTTGGGTGTTGTATTTTGGAGTTGATTTATAGCCCCTTGTGAAGGGTTTATGTTGTAAGGGGTGTGAGCTTTGTTGTTGGGGAAGTTTTTGCAAGAAAAACGCCATTTTTGGCTGTTAGTGGTCGAGGCGATCGATCCCTACGGCGGGGCGATCGATCGCTGCGACATTGTTGAAATTTTGTGGAAGATGAACATTGAGGCGATCGACCGCCTCAAAGGAGGCGATTGATCGCCATGAGGCAGTAGCCAAAAATCGTTGAGAGGCGACCGATCGCCTGGAAATGAGGCGATCGATCCCCCATACCATTTTGCGAGGCGATCGATCGCCTGAGTTGAAGCGATCGATCGCCAATGCCTATTTTTGGGAAATTATTTCGTGTTGAGTTTTCGATGCATGCTTCACCCGGGGTCTTTTAAAATGGTTAATCGTCATGGATGACTATATAATTGGGGTTTGTGAACATGCTTGGACACATGGTTGCATGCTTGAGATTAATTGTGGATTATTGATCGTGTTTAGCACATAATTCTTCGGTCACGGGACCAAGGCAAGATTGGATTCGAACTACGGGAATATAAGGTACGTATAACGTACGAGCATAGCCTGTTATAATATTGCAATTGTGAAATGCATGGTATGTGTTACTTGCAATAAATGGATATTGAAATGCATGGTACATGGTATTTGCAATAAATGGATATTGAAATACATGGTACATGATATTTGCTATAAATGGATAGTGAAATGCATGGTATATGGTAATTGCGATAAATGGACATACATTGGGAATTATATGGTACCGCTTTTGAGCGAGCAATGATTGGATGTTGTCGCCGTTGAGCGACCATCGGTTATGACGCTGCTATTGTTGAGTGTGCGTGGGGTTAGACACTGCTATTGTTGAGCGTGCGTGGGGTTAGACGCTGCTATTGTTGAGCGTGCGTGGGGTTAAAATGCCGCTATTGTGGAGCGAGCTATAAAATAGAAATATGGAATCATTGGCCAGATACATGTGATATCTGTAGTGCCATATTTGATGATTTATTCACATTTGGTTATGGAACTGGTATAGCAGGAATGGTTTTAGTTGATCAATGAGATGATCAACTGGCTTTTGAGAAATTAATGGTTTGGTTATTTTGAGAACATGGATAATACATGGGATCCGGATGAGGATGATACCATCCAGGGAGTATCATTTAAATTCATGGCATTTACATTTTGTAAATTATGAACTGTAATATTATGATTATTGGATTGGTGGTATTGGTATGCTCACTGCGTGTGGGGACTGTCTCTCTTGGGGCAGGTGATACAGGTGTAGCAGTAGCTTTGGAGTTGAGCTCGGGCAGTTGATTAGAGGTACTTCCAGGATTGAAGTACCAGAGCTGGTTGATTGAGTACATAGCTCCAGAGTTGAGATTGGGCGGTGTATGGGAGGTGCTCCCAGGATCGAAGTACCAGTAACCGCATTCGGTAGAGTATCTTATACATTAGATACACGCTTATTCATTGGGTACTCTCATGTGAGTACATTTTTACGTGTATATAGAATGTATAAATGGGCTATGGCTTTCTCTTTTCATTTATAGTTTGCATGCAATTAAATATGGAATTGCTAAATGAACTAGAGAGCATGTTAGTGTATTATAAGGGTGCATGCTATGTAAGTGATCTTGGTTGGGGAATTTGAATATTATGTGGATCAAATGCAAGAAATTTTCTGGATATTATATGGTGCTACACTTGTATGTGGCTTTTTCCCCATAATAGTATGAAAATATGCACTAATGGTATGGATTAATACACTAATAACATGTTAAGGGCACGGAGGGGTCCTTGCAACTTCCATCAAAGGAGTAGTTGCACTACTTGCAACTCGGATCGGGCAATCCACGACTTCCAATCAATACCAAACACACCTCACAGATGTCAACATTAGTGTGCTCCAAGAAATTACATCTTGGTCCCAACACACTATCGAAACTCCACGAGTCTCAAAATCCCATAGAGGATATGCAAGAAAATCAATTACATTCTTACAACATGTGTCGACAACGACACCAAACAAATTCGAGTCCTGGACTTCCCTTGTCTTACCCTTAGAATCAACAATTCTAATACAAGGATGACTATCGAATTAGCTAACAACGAGCTTCCTTATCCTGTAATACGACAATCTCTTCTCGGAACAGAGTCATCCAAACCTCATAATTTATTCCTCAGAATAAATCGTTCCATTGAGATTACCGATCTCAAGAATACCACAATCTCTTACCCAAGCTTCACTAAACCAGGCACACCAACCCGCTACTCAACAAGCGTAAAAGTGCTGGCATTCGTACACGCATACCGATATATATGCCCGAGCGCCAAAAACACCACATGCATACTTAATGCACTTGACTTGGGTATTTCCAATAATACTCACAAGCCCCAGACACGATTGTCAATCACTCAGTTATTCTCACCCAGTAGAGAATAATGATTGACGAACCCTTGACTAATGGTGTGAACTCAACATCAACACCACACGCATCGACTCATCGAATCCCTCAAAGATTCCCAACAGGTATGTCAATACCTCCTCCCTCGCAAGGGAGGTGCCATCCATCCATGACTCTCCATTTTTGAACCAACGTTCGGAAAATCTAGATACATTTTTACGAAATGTATCCCTGCACCAATAAATGCATACTAATTAATTCTCGGCAGGGCGTCAATGCCACTATCAATCATCACTTCCAAATCGCGTACATGAGCACACAAATTCCAACCACGCTCCGTACTAACATAATAATACTCAGATACTCTCAAGTATCTTCCTGGGGACGCCTCTCCATACGTCACCTAATGAACTCAAGTAGTTACTAGGTCCATCACCAGTAATACTTACCACGGTTGATTCACAGATCAACCCAAAATCGACACTTGTCGTCGCGACAGGCATCACTCCAAACCAAATCAACATACGATACTATCTTCCCAAGAGATACTATCAATAAGGTAGTGTTACCACATTAATTTGTATCCCATAACTCCGGTTACGGTTTACCATTGCACTCTCAATGTGTGATGTCCGGAATAATTATTAATTGTTAAATGGATTTAAATATGATATTTATAAGATATGCCGGAATTAAATTCTTGGAAACCATATTTTATACTAGAGTTGAGATAAATGATCCCGGGATTTAACTTGTACCGTAAATTAAATTAAGGGGTTCTTGTAATATGATAGAATCAGATTTAAAAAAATTATGAGAAAATAACTTAAGGGGTAAAATAAAATGTAATGGTATGTTGTTGACTTTAAGTTAGGGTTGGACCCAACAAAAACACACATTGCCAACTTTTACACACACAAAATCGGCTCCATCTTCTTCCCCCCATTCTCATTTCCCGTCGCCCCTTTTGTCGATAGATTTGGGCGATTTTCCCTGCAATGCTCAAGCACCATTTTGTTCAAGGCTTGCGTAGGTATGATACTAATTGATTCTTGATCATTTATCCTTGCTTGCACTTCGATTTTATAAGGTTTTTGAGAGACTTTTGCTGCGTTTTTGTGGGGACGAACGGCTGGTGCGTATGGGTGTGTATTTTGAATCATATATGTGTATTTTTCTAGGTTTGTGCGTGTGTATTGCTGCGGTAGGTGTATGTGTATGCTGGGGCATGAGCTGTACGTATAGTGTGCGTATTTGCAACGTGTGTGTGCGTGGGTTCTGCTGAGTGAGTGCGTGTATGCATCGTGTGTGGGGGTATTCTTTGAGTGTACGTATATGAGGCCGGTGTCTGTATTTTGCAGCTTGTGTGTGTGTATTATGCTGTTGTATGTAAGTATATATTGTTATGTATACGTATATACTGCTGTTTGTGTAGATATAGTGTTGGGTATATGGGTATAAGTGTGTTTCAGCATATAACTAGGTGTATATATGTTGTGGCTTGGGTTGGAGGAGGTGTTGACAATGAAGAATGTTAACTTAAATTAGTGTAATGGGTTAAGGCAGTTATGTGACGATAATTTGAGTAGGGATTGGGATTTGGATAGCATGTTAATGTTATTGATTGTATGGATTTAATCATAACTCACTTTGTTGAAAGGAATTTTCTTGAAAATGAATTGTTGATTAAATGTCGTGATTTACTGTCATTGTTGTTTAAAAGATGAAGACTAGATTCATGCTAGTACGAAAGGCCTTGAATTGGTATGAGATAGCATCTTGTTGGCCATTTAGTTTTGTAGACATTCTTGAAAGGAAAAATGTTGTATTTAAGTGATTTGATTCTTAGCCACTTTCTTTGGAAGTTTGAAGTATCTCGGTAAGCATGAATCATATTTATGGAACTCAACACATCCTTACTCTATTTAAAGTTGAATTTAATGAAATAAAGACTTTATGTTTGGATTAAGAGAATTGGTTATAAATGGTAGAATCCCTTATATACATGGATTCTTCCTTGCATGGCTTGTTGCTTGAATCATTTCGGTGTTGGTTTGGGTGTTCGAAGCATGTTGATTGTTAAATTAAGTTTTGTGCTGGTAAGTTGAATTATGTGAGATTATGTGCATCAAATATTGGTTATGAGCTAACCCTTAAATCTTTGAGTTCATATAGAGCCTTCTTGAGCTCCCGGACAACGAGGAGGATGACTTGATGGTAAAAACACAGACTTTAAGGTACGTGGTGACGTACGAGCAGGTATAATATGAATTATTTCATATTCCAGTATTCATATATGTGAATAATTGTGATGACTGAATATAAGATAACGAATATGTGAAATGAGTTTGATAAGGGGTTGGGGCCTTACACAATGCAAGACAACTCAATAAAGACAACCATAACTTGTTGACTCTCACGTTGGTGCTCCCAACAAAACTGAGCTGTCAAAACACAAGCTCCTCGACGCATTTAACATAAGAATGCTCTCTTGAGGTATCCCTCACCTCAAGCTCAAGCATTATGGTGACTACACTAGTCCACTATAACCTCTCATCGTATCATCATTCAATTAACCATACTCGGTTCCGCTAAGTAGTATAGTATAGTGGCTACAACAAGCTCACTATATTACTATAACAATAAATCATCTTACATGGCTAGCAACTCATAGCTTCCTAAGGTTTATACAAACCTACCAACACATCATATGGTCAATCACAGTACACAATACCGCACATGAATTAGAGTAGAGGATCATCATCCAATATTTTTCTCTAATACCGATACACAAAGGACATTTCAATGTCCTCACTCAATCACAACTCAATCCTAACTCATTATGATTTATTTACATATTCTCATGTGTATGTGCGACCACATCCATCATACACCACATTGAATATGTATGTAGTTCCCCCGACAACTACATACACTACAAGTCACTTGGTCATAACTAACTTAACGAGTATACCCAAGAGTACCACTACTCGTAATATATTTACCTCAACACATGATGCAACACTTAACTGTACGACACTGTCATTTATCCATGGAGCAAACCTGCTCTGCATAATGGTCTCGTCAACCTGTGACGCACACACCACCTTGTGCCAACCAGTGGCACTCAAATCATACGATTTAATACATACTTCTACATATGTATTATTCATCGCAATGGCGTCACAAGTCAATCGTCGTCTGCCGTACTGTATCATCATGACATACCTCGTCACCTTGTGACGGTACATGTCAATCCATGACATCCACAATACCCTCGTCAACTCATGATGGTACATGCCCACACATGACATCCACAATACCCTCGTCAACTCGTGACGGTACATGTCAACACATGACATCCACAACTCCATTGTCAACTCGTGACGGTACATGTCAACATATGACATCCACAATACTCCATATCAATCGTGACATCCTCGTTCATCTCATTCTTGCATGTTTCAATACCTCCAGTGATTAATCAATCCTTAATCCAAAATATACAAAACTAGCATGCTTGCATAGCAATAATATCATTTCAAAAATCATTACTCAATGCATACTGTAAAGATGGTGGTGTTACAACTACGGTTACACCTCACCCTGTCTCATTACTGCAACCCAAGAACAAATGAACATAGTAATATACTTTTCATTTCAGTTTCATTCTCCATTATTCCATCTGTGCAATCGATTCTCATAATCAATATATCTCAGCTGAGATAATGCAATCAACATCTATCAACGTACATTAACATATATTCACATGTCAAACTAAATCAAGTGGTTTATCTTGACATAATAAACCGTATGAAATGGGTTATCTCAATTTTTCTTTCCCCTGGAACATGCCAATATCTTCCAGGGTCTACATCTCATGCACCCAAGGAACAACAATGTGAATATTTATAACACCACGTTCACTGCCATCTGCAATCAATACATGATCAATATACATTGCTAACATACTCATCGCACTTACGGCAGTGCACAATCAAAACCCCACGCTTTGTGTAATAGCGGTAAGTATTCTATATATCAGTGGCTCAATAATATTCCTCGCTTCGAATTATCGGCGGCAATATCTTGATTTATCGCGCGATAAGACATTGGCGTTATCATCGCTTGGACATGAAATCGGCATTCATCGCTTCGACGTGCCAACAACATGTATCATCGCTTCGACACGACATCGACATTATCATCGCTTTGACATGACATGGACATTATCATCGCTTCGACGTGACAACAACATGTATCATCGCTTTTACACGACAGTGGCATTAACATGACTATATCACTTTGCTCCGCCGGCTCAAGAGGTGACTCCCATGTACGTGGCACTTTGCCCCTTAGGCTCAAGATGTGACCCCCATAAAATTCTGCAACCACAATGGTTAGCAATAACATAATTCTCCATTGCTTCACATCATAAAATACGCATAGAAGCATATAATTATCGCACCACACAAGTGCAAAACTATAATAATGTATAACATGTTGTTCAGTTGTTTCAACACATCTCATGGCCCTTAAACAGTCCAAAGAGCTAACCACTGCTATGATACCACTAATGTAAGGACCCCCGCGCCCTTAAACCGCTATTAGTGCATTATCTCATATATCAGTGCATACATTCATGTCATTAGGGAATTCTTATACATGCTTCACTAGTAATGTCATGCCAACTATAAAATTTTCGACATTAATCCTCTTAATGTTTAACTCCCAATACAACACAATTAGCATAAGTATACACTTCATAACACACTAACATGTTCTCAATTCATTATGCAATTTCCTTAAACAATTGCATGCAACTCATATATGAAAGGAGAACGCTCACAAATCTTATGCAATCCATATACACATATCAAAATCGCTCACATACGAGCACTGAATAAACAAATGCGTGTCTATTGTACAAACACGTTACCCAGTACTAGTATTGGTACCTAGTGCCGGGAGCATTCCCAATCAAACAGCTCGAACTCATCTCCAAGCCAATGTTGCACCCGTTCTACCTGTTTCAATAGAAACAGCCCCACACGGGGTGAGCATACCAATCACACAATCTCAATAACATTAATCTCACAATTAATAATTTGAAGAGTATAAATGTGTAATTTAAAAGACACTCAATGTATAGTACCATCACCATACGAGATTTCACATGCTGTTCGTGTTTTCACATAACCAATATCATCAAACTCCAAAATCAATTAATCATTACATTGATTAACTATATTCATGCTCAAACCGCCAATTTCATAATCATTTATAACTAAATCATCACAATCATGATTTACATAATCGAATATATCACAATTAATGATTTCACAATCTCATCCCACCGTATCACATCGCTCGCTCAATAGCGGTGATACTCTAATCTCTCGCACATTCAACAACGGCGTCATCATAACCAATGTTCGCTCAACATCGACGATATTTACTCATTACTTGCTCAACAGCGACATCTCCACAATTCATAACACATACTCCTTTTGCACAACAATAATATATTATTCATTAATTATGACAATAATATATCTAACTATGTTTGTACATCATACATACCTTATAATCCAATAGTAAGAGCCAAACCATACCTTTGCCTCGAGACCTGGTGAATTATGCGCTACACAAATCCATAATTCACAATCAATCATGTGCCCGAAATTACATACTTAAACACGTACTCAACCTCCATATATACCATCCAATCATGATGGTTAAACACATAAAAGACTCGGGCAAAGCATGCCTCAAAATCGCAACACAATCAATCGCTACCTTTCAGGCGATCGATCGCCACTCTATTGGGTTTGGCTACTGCCTCTAACAGATCGATCGCTTAGTCTACAGCGATCGATCACCAGCCTCGCCGATCGATCGCTATGCTTCAAGCAATCGATCGCTCGTACTATTCATCGTCTTCTAAATTTCGACCAACGATGCGGCGATCGATCGCTCCATCCCTAGCGATCGATCGCTACAACATGTTTCAGCCAAAAATGGTGTTTTTCGAGCAAAAACTCCCAGAAAAACAATCCCAACACCCAATACACTACAAATCCTTAACAAAAACACTATAAATACTCCACAATTGCATTAACCCAAAAATCTTTAAAAATCAAGAACTCAAAGCCAACTCAATCCTTAACCACGTTCAACAAAACTACAATCAAAACGAAGATAAATGCGAGGGGAAGAAGATTGTCCAATTATCTTCGAGAAATCTCACTCCAAAATTGAGTCTCCATAGATTTTCTCCAAGTGAGAAAAAGAGGGGAAGAAGGGGAAGTGGGGGAGAGAGTATCGTGGGGGAGGAGAGAGGGAGGGAAGGGAAATGACTGAACACCGAGTCCACTTGGTATATATACTACCAAGTTTCCAAAAATCCAAGTCTCAAATACTCGAATCATAACTCATTAAAAATCATGCATCTCAATCACTAAATACATCACCAACCTCAATCAAAAGCTCCCCAGACTCCAAAACCCACCACTACCACGATTCCAAGGTTTAACACCTCAATGAGAATAAATCTCACCCCTTGAATCCAACAACCCTGATATCGGATTAAAATCTCCGAGAGTCCAAATACCGTAATTATCTCATAATTACTCCAACTAAAATCCATTAAGGATCATAACCACCTCGGGATTAACACAATAATTTCCGGATATCACAACTGCACTACTTTCTTTTCTTTTTTTTGATCGGTAAATAAAATATTATGAATCAAAAGGTAGTCAGCTATGAACACCAGTCATAACAATCAGTGTGTACATCTCAGCATGGTAGAGAATACATACATGCCTATCCCCTAGAAAAACTGTAAGGAAATAAAGTGTACATAGATCGGTTCACATAAACCTGAATCTGATATAAAACATGGTCTAAGTTAACAGCCGAAGCTGCAAACTTACGAGCATTCCGGGTATCCCAGATATAATAAACGGTTGCTGCAAAAGCCATTACCCGTGCAGCTGAGATCCTTGAGGGGCCACAATACTATTTTTTAAACCATTTGAGTGCACTACATAGCGTTGACATGGCACGACCCATACCTAGCCAATTTCGGACTTTGTTCCATAAATCAGAGCTGAAGGTACATGTAAAAAATAGGTGATCGTGATTGTCCAAACCATTTTGACATAGGACGCATCTTCTGTCCAAGACGAAAGGTAGCCGGTCCGAAGTTGATAATCTCCCTTGAGCCCCCAACCATAAGACGAAAGAATGCTTGGGTAGAATATGCTTCCTCCAAACTACGGAAGCCCACGATACTTTGATTTTACGTGGCTTGAAGAAGTTATAAGCGCAATCACTTATAGAACTACCTGGTGCAAACCATGCATTGAGTTTATCAACAGCTTGTGATGGAGAGCCTGCAGTAGCCACAGTTTCATCCCTAATCATGAGCAATCTTTTGATTAGGGGTGAATCCGAATGCTTGGGAGACCACTCCCAGAAATCCGTTGTAAGGGCCCCCGTGCCCTTAACCCACAATTAGTGCATTAAGCCATGCATTTGGTGCATACAATCACGTGTAAAGGGAAACTATATGTAAATGTGGTACACCATACCACCTATAAAATTTCTTTTTTCATTTATTCCATTCCATGCAATAACCGATTTCCCAAGATTAAGACCATTTAATACATCATGCACCCATGTAATACATTAATCGCAATCTCAATTCATCTAGCAATTCCCTAGTTAATTACTCACACATATGAATGAAAGGAGAAATGTCTATGCCTTTTTATACAACCCATATACACATAATTATTGCCCACACATGAGCATCGAATAAACCTATGTGTACGTAATGTATAAAAGGGGCATACACAATATCCAGCTCCACATGAGCTCCGATGTCTCGATCCTGGAATCACCTCCAATTCATAGCTCGATCACAGCTCCAGAGCTACCATAGCACCTGTTTCACCTGCCCCAACAGAGACAGCCCCCACACGGGGTGAGCATACCAACTCCACTAATCCAATAATCATAATATTAAAATTCATAATTTACAAAATGTAAATGCCATGAAAATAAATGACTCTCCCTGGATGGTATCATCCTCATCCGGGATCCCACTGTATTATCCTTGTTCTCAAACAACCAAAATCATCAAATTCCAAATATCCAGTTAATCATTATACTGATTAACTATGTCCCTGTTCCAATTCAATATCAATAGGAAAATAAATACAGATATCCTAGATATCTAGTCAAAAACCACATTTTCTCGCTCACTCAAAAGTAGCGGCATCACTTACCGATCTTCGCTCCATAGCGACCACATCACGACAATTGCTCGCTCCAAAGCGGCACCACACATTACATAAGACCAATCAACATAACACACCCCAGCCCCATTTCCATTAACCAATTTAAGCAAGACACAATAAACTAAGCATCGACTAATAACTCTTACCATTCATCTATCTCATGTACAATAATTACAATAATATAATTAAGGTCATGCTCGTATGTTACACGTACCTTAAGTTTCCGTAGTCCAAGTCAAACCTTGCTTGAGTTCCATGCCTCGAGAAATATGTGATAAAACACATAAACAACTCACAATCAAGCATAAGCATGCAATCACGTGCCCACTCACGTTTGCAACCTCAAAACCCATCGTCAATCCATGACGATTACCAAAATAAAAGCCCCCGGCTAGGCATGCATAACACCCAAATAATCCATTTAAAACGTTTAAAAGATAGCCAAAAATTCAACAGAGAGTTCCGTTTAATTTAACTTGGCTCCAACCAAACCATTTTAAAAGTCTAGCATTCCCATTGGAATGTGAACATTGCCCCGGAAGCCAACCATTTAAGTCGCAAATCCAAAATCCCAAGAAAAAGCCAAGAAAACCAAAATTCACCTGCTGGCGATCGATCGCTATACCGGGCGATCGATCGCTAACCCCTTGGCGATCGATAGCTCGATATAGCGATCGATCGCCAGACCTTACTGGCACGAGGCGATCGATCGCTCAAAAGTAGCGATTGATCGCTACCATGCTGAAAAGCCTACTGCTCGCATGCGATCGATCGCCTTCTTCGGGCGATCGATCGCCATGCCCTGCAACTCGAAATTCTCCATTTTTAAAAGCTTAAAACCTTCACCAATCACACCCCAACTTCTCCCAACTCAAATCCACAGCAAATCCACACACAAGAACCTCCAACAAGGGTGTTAAACTCAAAATAAAACAAACCCAAAAGATTTTTTGTGATTTCCACCAAAATCACTCAAACCAACCCAAACCCAAAACTTAACCAAAATCAACCAAAACACAATCAAAACGAAGATAAAAGCGAGGGGAAGGAGATTACCAACTTATCTTCGAAGAATCCGGCTCCTAAACCGAGCCTCTGGTCATCTTTCTCCAAAGAGAAAGGATGAGGGTTAGGGAAAGAAGGGTTGGTGCGATAGAAGGGGGGAGAGGAGAGAGAGAAGTGATTCCGTGCAAAATGACGGAAATCTCGAGTCCAACTGGTATATATAGCAAAAATGCCCCAACATACCAATACCTCCACAAATACATCATGATTCATTAAAAATCATCTGTTTCCAAAAACTCTCTCTCCACATCAAATCCCCATACCAGCCCCAACATAAAGCACTCCGGACTCCAAGTCCCACCAAAAACCCAACTCATAGGTTTTCCACCAAAATGAGAATACAATCTCAACCTTTGGAACCAACGATCCCAAATGCCCGATTTAACAACCTCGGGAGACCCAAAACCGCAATTAATTCCTAATTGCCACAATTAAAAATCCATTAAGGATTATTACCATACCGGGGTTAACACCATTAATCCCCGGGCATCACAATTATCCCCCACTAATAAAATTTCGTCCTCGAAATTTGCACTGGTGTACTCCACGTAACACCAATGCTACACAAAACAAAACAAAACAAAACCACAACCCCGATTCTGGACCACGTCAGAATCGAATTATCAACTGCGAGGACATCAATCTTGCACCAAGCTCTAAAATAGAGTAAACCTCCAAAACCAATATAAAACCCAAAAGATAACAAATATCTCGATGCGAGCCCAGAAGTCAGTCTACTACGACTGCAATTTAACCATGTCCTCCTTCATTATGAAATAGATATCTCCCCATGATATTTTCATCACTTGCCCACGATGCTTAACACGCATCGTTATGATGGGGACTACTAGCATACAACAACATACTCACAGTAAACCCGGTTTCCGCTTTCCACCCCCATCTCCTCCAAAGGAGTAGTTGCACCACTTGTAACACGGATCGGGTAACCCACGATCACCGATCCACACAAAACACATCTCGGAAGATGTTTACATCGGTGTGTTCCAAGAAATCATATCTTGGTCCCGACACACCATCGAGACTCCACAAAGTCTCAAGTTCCACAGAGGTCATGCAAGACAATCAATTGCATTCCTGCCACATGTGTCAACCACGACACTAAACAAATCCAAATCCTGGCCATCCCTCGCTTACCCTAGGATTCAACAATCCTAACACAGGGAGGCTATCGAACTAACCAGCAAGAATTGCCATGGTCCCGAAACACGACAATCCCTCCTCAGGGGAAGTCAACCGGACCTCACGATTATCCCTCAGAATATATCGTGCTATTGAGATTTCCAATCTCCAGGCGTCCCAAATCTCTCACAGAGATTCACCAAACCAAGCGTACTAATCCCTTACCCAACAAGTACCGAAACACGAGTATTCATACACACATACATGCCCAAGTACCCACACAACATGCATACTCAACGCAATAGGCTTGGGTATCTTCAATCATACCCGAAGTCCCAAAATCAACTGTCAAACCTCTATTATTCTCACCCCACGGAGAATGATGGTTGACAAACCAAAATTAAAGGGTGTGATTTCAACATCAACACCACACGAACCAAAACAACGAATCTCCCAAAAGATTCAACCGATAGGTATAACAATACCGCCTTCCTCACAAGGAGCAGTCATGAATCCATGATCCTCCATCCCTCGAACTACCGTTCGGAAACCTGGATATATTTACCAAAACATATCCCGGAACCAATAAACTACACAACTGGTCCAGTAGTGCATCCATGCCACTATTATCAAAACGAAACCTGTATACGCCATCTATACTCAAACTAAAGATGCTCTGTACTAATGCTATAGTACTCCACAATCTCGAGCATTTCCCGGGAGACGTCTCCTCGAACGTCTCGCCGAAAGGTAAGAAATCCATTACTCGGTCCAACACCAGTAATGTTTACCATGGCTGATTTACAATCAACCCAAAACCGATACCAGTTGTCTCCACGACAGTACCATCCAAACCTCTCCAAGGAATAAAATCAATATAGTAGTGTCACCCCACTAACTATATCTCACAATTCCAATTGTGACTCCCGTTGCATTCCACATGCAAGGACGCTTAACCAGAGCTAAAAACGACTTGTTGACACTCACGTTTGTATTCCCAACAAAAACGAGTTGTCCCGGTACAAGTCACTCGAAACATTTGACGTATAAACGTCCCCGTGAGGCATTCCCTACCTCACTCACCATGCCACATAGAGACTTCAAGAGTCTACCACAACCCTCATCGTATCACCATACGATTCACCCATCTCGAATCCAACAAATAGCATAATGGCTATCACAAGCACACCAAAGCACTGAGACAAAACCTGGTTAACAATTCGTTGGCCTCCCAGGCTCATATCAACCTATCAACGTGACACACGTCCCATCCCGGTATACCATACCGTACAAATCATTAGAGTTGTGGGTCATCACCCAACATATCTCTAAAACACCAAAGCATAGTGGACATCCCGGTGTCCTTGCTCAACCACGGTGCAATCCTAATCCATTAGGACTTATTCCACACCCCCCGGGTGGGTGTGCCCATGCCTAACACATATCACAATAACAAGCGAGTAGTTTCCTCAAAGACTACTCTTACCACCAATCGCTTGGCCTTAGCCAATCCAGCGAGTATACCCAAAGGATATCATTACCCGAAAAAATATTTACCAGTATTACATGATGTGGTACCCTCACCTGTACAATGCATTCAATAATCCATTGAGCAATCTGCTCGGCATAATGGTCTCGTCAACTAGTGACCCAGACACCATCCTGTGCTCACCATCAGCACTCAAACCATATGGCTAAATACGTACACTCAGACGTATTATTCATCAAAACGACACTACATGTCTACATAGAATATCCACTATGTCATCGTCATCCCGTGACGGTATATGCCAACACATGACATCCAAAATCCCATCGTCAACTCGTGACGGTACATGTCGATACACGACATCCATATTCTCATCGTCAAACATATGACAATATATAACCACGTATGGTATTCACAATAATGCTAACAAAGCAGTAATATAACATACCTCATCGCTATCAAGATAGAGGTATACCTATATCCCTCGTCCACTAGCGGTACTCCAGCAGCACCCGTCGCTCGTAGGCGGCATAATCCAGTGCTACGCACATAGCGGTATAACCCATCGCTATAGAATCAGCGGCATGATCCCTCGCCACAGAGTCGGCGGCATAAAACATCGCTATAGATATCCGGTGGTATGAACCATCGCCATAGATGTAGCGGAATGTACCATCGCTATATGATACCTGGCAGCATGAACCATCGCCATAGATGTAGCGGAATGACCCGTCGCTATGTAATACCCGACGGTATGAACCATCGTCAATAGAATACCCGGCGGCATGAATCATCGCCAATAGCATACCCGGCAGTATGAACCATCGCCAATAGAATACCCGGCGGCATGAACCATCACCAATAGAATACCCGGCGGTATGAACCATCGCCAATAGAATACCCGGCGGTATGAACTATTGCCTATAGAATGCCCGGCGGCATGAACCATCGCCAATAGAATACCCGGTGGCATGAACCATCGCCAATGACATAGCGGAAAGAGACATCGCTATCAATATACCTGGCGGCATGAACCATCGCCAACTGAATCAGCGGAACAGATCAAGGACTCAAGAGGTACTCACATGCATGTAGCACTTTGTTCCTTTCGGACCCAAGATGTGGCTCACATTACACGTAGCACTTTGTTCCCGATCGCGTCGCTCGAATATCAATAATGTGGTTGTTCCGGTCTTGTTATAACAGCGGAATTTTAGGACCCCTCGCTTCGACATATAGCGGCATCATATGATATCCCTCGCTTCGACAATGACAGCGGCATGTACATCGCTTCGACATGAGAGCGACAAATATCATATTACCATCGCTTCATATGACAGCGGCAAGTACCTCCCTCGCTCGAATATAACAACCACCGGAACCTTCCACTAGCTCCATATACCTGCATCCAGGTTAATACAACAGTTCACAAATCCTACTATGTCATATCGGCGGTTCAATAATATCCCTCGCTTCGACAATGACAGCGGCATGTACATCGCTTCGACATGACAGCGGCAAATATTATGATCCATCGTTGATGATATACCCGTAGTAGGACGCTAAAAGTAACACATTGTATATTCAATAACAATTGAAATCATACCACAATATCCCACTGTCTGTTGTCAACCATCCCTGTCCTTAGACAGCATATCACATTTCCCATTTCCTGATTTTCCTACAAAATCAGATCCCTTAGCACATAATTCATGGAGTGCCAGACATTACCATTAATGCCGTCCCATCGTATTCTACACGATTACTGCAACCACAATGATCAGTAATACCACTTTCCATATCGTAAAAGCACATAAGCAATTAGTCGTGTCACGCAACACTAATACCATCATGTATAAATATGTGCTACCAATTCCTATCAACAAGTTCCTAGGCCCTTAACAGCCCCAAAGAGCAATCTGGCTCTGATACCACTAATGTAAGGGCCCCGTGCCCTTAAACCCACAATTAGTGCATTAAGCCATGCATTTGGTGCATACAATCACGTGTAAAGGGAAACTATATGTAAATGTGGTAGACCATACCACCTATAAAATTTCTTGTTTCATTTATTCCATTCCATGCAATAACCGATTTCCCAAGATTAAGACCATTTAATACATCATGCACCCATGTAATACACTAATCGCAATCTCAATTCATCTAGCAATTCCCTAGTTAATTGCTCACATATGAATGAAAGGAGAAAGGTCTATGTCGTTTTATACAACCCATATACACATATTTATTAGTCACACACGAGCATCGAATAAACCTATGCATACGTAATGTATAAAAGGGGCATACACAATATCCAGCTCCACATGAGCTCCGATGTCTCGATCCTGGAATCACCTCCAATTCATAGCTCGATCACAGCTCCAGAGCTACCATAGCACCTGTTTCACCTGCCCCAATAGAGACAGCCCCCACACGGGGTGAGCATACCAACTCCACTAATCCAATAATCATAATATTACAATTTATAATTTACAAAATGTAAATGCCATGAAAATAAATGATACTCCCTGGATGGTATCATCCTCATCTGGGATCCCACTGTATTGTCCCTGTTCTCAAACAACCAAAATCATCAAATTCCAAATATCCAGTTAATCATTATACTGATTAACTATGTCCCTGTTCCAATTCAATATCAATAGGGAAATAAATACAGATATCCTAGATATCTAGTCAAAAGCCACATTTCCTCGCTCACTCAAAAGTAGCGGCATCACTTACCGATGTTCGCTACATAGCGACCACATCACGATAATTGCTCGCTCCAAAGCGGCACCACACATTACATAAGACCAATCAACATAATACACCCCAGTCCCGTTTCCATTAACCAATTTAAGCAAGACACAATAAACTAAGCATCAACTAATAACTCTTACCATTCATCTATCTCATGTACAATAATTGCAATAATATAATTAAGGTCATGCTCGTACGTTACACGTACCTTAAGTTTCCGTAGTCCAAGTCAAACCTTGCTTGAGTTCCATGCCTCGAGAAATATGTGCTAAAACACATAAACAACTCACAATCAAGCATAAGCATGCAATCACGTGCCCACGCACGTTTGCAACCTCAAAACTCATCGTCAATCCATGACGATTACCAAAATAAAAGCCCCCGGCTAGGCATGCATAACACCCAAATAATCCATTTAAAACGTTTAAAAGATAGCCAAAAATTCAACCGAGAGTTCCGTTTAATTTAACTTGGCTCCAACCAAACCATTTTAAAAGTCTAGCATTCCCATTGGAATGTGAACATTGCCCCGGAAGCCGACCATTTAAGTCGCAAATCCAAAATCCCAAGAAAAAGCCAAGAAAACCAAAATTCCCCTGCTGGCGATAGATCGCCAGACCTTACTGGCGCGAGGCGATCGATCGCTTAAAAGTAGCGATCGATTGCTACCATGCTGAAAAGCCTACTGCTCGCATGCGATCGATCGCCTGCTTCGGGCGATCGATCGCCATGCCCTGCAACTCGAAATTCTCCATTTTTAAAAGCTTAAAACCTTCACCAATCACACCCCAACTTCTCCCAACTCAAATCCACAACAAATCCACACACAAGAACCTCCAACAAGGGTGTTAAACTCAAAATAAAACAAACCCAAAAGATTTTTTGTGATTTCCACCAAAATCACTCAAACCAACCCAAACCCAAAACTTAACCAACATCAACCAAAACACATTCAAAACTAAGATAAAAGCGGGGGGAATGAGATTACCAACTTATCTTCGAAGAATTCGGCTCCTAAACCGAGCCTCTGGTCATCTTTCTCCAAAGAGAAAGGATGAGGGTTAGGGAAAGAAGGGTTGGTGCGATAGAAGGGGAGAGAGGAGAGAGAGAAGTGATTCCGTGCAAAATGACGGAAATCTTGAGTCCAACTGGTATATATAGCAAAAATGCCCCCAACATACCAATACCTCCACAAATACATCATGATTCATTTAAAATCATCTGTCTTCAAAAACTCTCTCTCCAACATCAAATCTCCATACCAGCCCCAACATAAAGCACCCTGGACTCCAAGTCCCACCAAAAACCCAACTCATAGGTTTTCCACCAAAATGAGAATACAATCTCAACCTTTGGATCCAACGATCCAAAATGCCCGATTTAACAACCTCGGGGGACCCAAAACCGTAATTAATTCCTAATTGCCACAATTAAAAATCCATTAAGGATTATTACCACACCGGGGTTAACACCATTAATCCCGGGCATCGCATCCATTCTATTCAGGTAGATGTGATGTATCCATTTTAGCCAAATTGCCTATTAGATTGGATGTCCCATAAAACTTTCGACATAAGAGATTTGTTCCAGGTTCGCAAATCCCGCAAACCAGCTCCACCCTCCTCTTTAATGATGCACATATCCGCCCATGAAACTGGTGTGTGTTTCGAATTCCAAGTGAATGAGCGACGAAGTGAATAAATTCGATCAATGATACCAAATGGAACAGGCAGTATTGAAAGCCATAAGCATTCAACTCCTTGAAGGTCCGACCTTATCAGTTCAAGTTTCCCAGCATAAGATAAAGTGTGCTTGGGCCATGAACTCAATTTAGCATTGATGCTATTGAGTAGCGGACTGAAATCGGAGAATCTTAACCTCTCAGCTGCTAATGGAATACCTAGGTACCTGAAAGGCATTGTACCCATCGAGAACCCTGTAATAGAGAGAGATGTGTGCGCAAACTATCATCCACACCTGCTTTGTAAAGACAAGACTTAAGTGGGTTTGCCTTAAGCCCTGCACAGTCACCAAACATAGATAGACAATTCGACAGAATTTGAACCGATGGAGAGTCCGCTCTAGCAAAAAGTAGCAAATCATCGGCATATGCCAAATGTGTAATTCCCAAACTTAGAGAAGCATGGTGAAAATTAAAATCTGAGTGCAAGGTATGCTTTTGAATCAAACGAGAAAGATATTCAATACAGATTGTGAAAAGGAAAGGTGAAAGCGGGTCACCTTGCCTAAGCCCCTTCTGTCCCTTGAAATGGCCAAATATACCACCATTAATCGACAGTGAATATGCAGCAGTAGATACACACTCCATTACCCAATCCACAAATCTCAAAGGGAAACCAAGTCCCACAAGAACCGAATACAAGAAACTCCAATTGACAGTGTCAAATGCCTTTTGGATATCCACTTTAAGAATGCATCTAGGGGAGATTCTTTTCCTGTTGTATTTTTGAAGTAATTCTTGTGTTAAATGAATGTTATCAGCTATTGAACATCCTTTAACGAACGCTACTTGAGCCTGATCGATGATAGAATCAAGAACCAAAGTAAGACGTGTCTCTAGAATCTTCGAGATAACCTTGTATACCACATTACAACAAGAGATAGGTCGAAAGTCATTAACCCTGGAGGAGTGTGATGTCTTTCGAACCAAGGTGATGATGGAATGATTCAACTGCTTTAGTAAGGATCCAGTGTGAAAGAATTCAGAGACAGCATCGATAAATTCATGACTTAAAATCCCCTACGTCTTCTTGAAAAATGGGAATTGTACCCGTCTGGCCCAGGGGCTTTGTCGTCCCCGATATCAAATAAGGGAGCACGAATTTCATCAGATGAAACGGTTGCAGTGAGTAAAGTACCTTGATTGTGGGTGATTAGTGGTCCGCGACTAAGTACCTATTCATCAATCGGTAGACAAGAAGTAGAGCTTCCCAACAGATTAGTATAGGATGATACAAATTAATAGCAACCGCAGCCACACTATCAGTGAACTCCCCATTATCTTTTAGGATTGAAACGATGGCATTACGTTTACCATTCTTCTTAGTGAGGTTATGAAAGAATCTTGTGCATCTATCTCCATCTTTTAGATAAGAGCATTTTGCTTTTTGAGAATAGAATGATCTCTCGGCTGCAAAGTGGAACCACAACCCGTTCCCTAAGAGATTTCAACTGTACATGATCCATAATCATAATGAGTTCGATGGATTGTTTGATAGCAAGTTACTTTGGAGCATCTCTAATTCCTGCTTAGCATTCTTAGCACGAGTTGAAATGTGAGAAAAATGAATTGAATTCAGCTGTAGTAATTCATACTTCAAAAGTTTCAGCTTACAACAAAGTGAGTATTGGGATGTACCATAGACCGATGAGTGCCAAACTTTCTGGACAATATCCAAGAATGAAGAATGAGCCTTCCACATGTTATAAAATTTGAAAGGCCGGCGTACCTAGGAGTCCCTTTGGAGAAAGGAAACAATACACAGAGAATGATCTGAGAGACATCCCGGGGGCTGGAATTCCGTTGCTGCTCGGATGTCCATAGTCCACCAAACATCATTCACCATAGCATGATCAATCTTAGACATTATTGAATTATTGGTCCAAGTATAGAAGGTACCGACTGATGGGAGATCAGTAAGCCCCGTACTCAAACAGCAAGAATTCGGATCCTTGGTTTCATAAGCGGTAACTAGAAGGCCATTAAGTTTTTCATCCGGGTGAAACACATTGTTGAGGTCACCCATCACAAGCCATGGGAAGTCAGCAGCAGTCCCAATGTTACGAAGCGTGTCCCATAGGGGCCTCCTAGATACTATAGAGTGGAAGCCATACACAAATGTAATATAGAAAGTGTGTCGAGTAACCAGCATCTTCATAACCATCTTTTACAACTAAATTAATTATATGAGATTCACATCTAATGTGAGAACATTAGGGTTCCATAAGATTAAAATACGACGAGAGGGTGGGAGTTAAAATTATTAGCCTGACACCAAGTTGGAATTCGTAATCTACTTAACTGATCCAAGGTAGATTCCTTTAGCTTAGTCTCAACCAAGCACATAATATCAAGATGGTTTGACTTAATAAGATGCATCACACCATTTTGTTTAAGGGGCTTGTGGAAGCCTCTTATATTCCAAGTGCCATTTTTCATTGGTTTGCAGCGGGCGGAAGATCCTTCCCACGAGCTATGTCTATGGATTTTTGCTTGTTATCCATGTCAGCCTTTGAGGAGTAGGGGGGGATCGCATCCTTATTGTGACTGATTATTTCTTTACCACTCTTGCTTGAATTAATTTTCCCTTTACCTTTGTCCTTAGGATCTTTTGCAGAAGGCTTTACTGTATTGGGAACCAATTTTTTCCCATCAACCTGTGTTTCAGTAGTGTGTGTAGGCTTAGAACACGCCTTATCCATACCATTGATATTCGGATCTGATGTGCCAGACTTGTCACCCAGAATAGTGCTAGCAATAACAGAATCAGTGACAATAGCAGTGATGGGATCCGAGGTAGCTAAAACATGAGGGTCAGTAACCGGGATATTAGGAAACAAGACTGGTATGACAATGGTATCAACAATGCTGTCAATATCTGGGAAGCTCTCAATATCAATTGCAGGCTGAGAATCCAAACCAGTAGGTTTGGAAGAACTAGCACCATCCGGCATACAATGAGGGTGGGACTGATTAGTACCTTGTGTAGCGATGGGTTTCTGCCCGAGTGGCTTGGTTTTCTTCTACGGTAAACCCCCTGTGCAATTCAGCTCTGAGTGGCCAAGGGCTTTACATTTAGGACAAAATTTAGGTTCATGCTCAAACTTGATAACTTGATCTCTGTAGCTGCCATCAGGTAGAGGCACTGGAACCGATCGAACTAACGGCTTGGTCACGTCAACCTCAACAAGTGCACGAGCATAAGACAGCCTATCACGAGATCGAGTGAGCTCATCCGTGGAAATAGGCGTTCCAACGAATTTATTCCAACATGTAGGTGGCAGATCCTATAGTGTGACCCAAAGAGGGATATTAAACATCCCATCAGTAGTAGTGAAGTCGAAAATAGCAGGCATTAGCTTCAAAATAAGAACACGACAAAGAGCAAAATAAGTTCCTCCTTTAAGAACTGAATCAAGATCATCCTTGGAGGTAAACTTAAAGACCAACCAATGGCTAGAGTGGGTGTAGAAATTATAGCGTACACCCCAACTATGGCAAAGAGCCTTGAGAGCCGCAATCCCAGGGAACCGACCCGCAAAGTAGCCAATCAAACAGTGACCAACGCAAGTTACTGGATCTAATTCTTCTTTAGTAATACGGACACAGCCCTGCGATGTATCAACCTTCTCAAGCGATGTGCTGTTACTACCCGACCCGTTGGTAGAGAATAATCCAACATCCTTCCATGGCTTAGTAAGCGGGGGCAACTTACTGTCTAGAGTAGCCTCAAGACCAGTACCATCCTTAGTGGAAAAAGTATTCTCCTCTCCCAAAGTGCGGGAGGAGTTATCAGAAGATTCATCTCGAGCCGAACATGAATCAATGTGGTTACCTGCCAGAAACGGCGCAGAATCATCAAACTGGTAGAACCCAACAGCTTCTATGTTAGGTACAGATTCATCAGCAAAGTAAGTATGCACATTCTGACGAGCACTACCCAAAGGAGCTCCCACTTGGATAAGAAGGGACGACCAAGAGACTTTCTTGACTTGCCTAGGCATAGTGAAGAAACTATGCAAGCCCAGAAGGGGCAAAACCAACACTCAAACAGGTGGTGTGCACAGAGTGAGGCAAGCTATCCAAACAGCAGTGAACGGACGGACAGATGGGAAGAATGAACCTCAATATCTGAATTTAATGAGAACAGTAAGCAATTGGACGAGAAGGGAGGTGAGGCGCCAACCGTGGAGGATTCAAGAATCCTAGAGAGATGGGAGAGTTTATCTCTCTCTAACCACACCAAACTTAGCTGTATTTCAGGGATTATACTACTTTCTTTTCTTGTTATTACTTTTCATTGGTTTGATGATAATTTGTGTTTGCAAAAAAAGAATTTTGTCACATGATGAATGAAAATCTGCACATACTGGTTCCCAAATTGCTAAATTTATTATTAGTGTTTGTAGATTTTATAGAATTGCAGATAAATTTTTTTGATTACACTTGATAATGCATCAAATAATATGGCGGCAATGAGTGAACTTAAAATATATTTATGACCAATGCTTAATGGTGTTTTTTTCCATGTTAGATGTGCATGTCATATAATTAATTTAGTTGTAAAAGATGGTTATGAAGATGCTGAATGTAGTTGCATAGATAAACTTAAAAACTATTGTCAATGGATACGACGATCACACATTAAGCGTGATTGGAGACATACGTGTGCAAGTTAGAATATTCAGTTTACTCTTTTTTCACCGCCCATTGCAACTCGATGGAATTCTTTGCATAAAATGTTAGAATCGATGTTACCTTATCAAGATGCTTAACTTCTTTTTATAAGTCTTATCAAATGCCTGCAAGTGATGAAAGTTATTTATTGTCTGATATGGATTGGTATTTTGTTAATAATTTAACTGTTTAGTTATCAACTTTTAAATAAACAACAGATCGTTTCTCTGGTGTTTATTATCCTATTTCTCATTATTTTCTTCCACTTGTATTTAACATGTTTTGTAAATTATGGAATTTAGAGATGATATTGAATTGTGGTCATTCGTTTATCATATGGAGGAGAAGTTTAAAAATATTGGGAACAAATTCCACAGGTACATTGTATATCTACACTGTTAGACCCAAGTCAGGGTGTAGGATCTTTTGATACTTTCTTTGAATATTACACTATATTTTTGGATAAGGATGTTGACGATCAAAAGACATCAATCATGCATTCTCTTCAAAATATGTTTGGATTGTACTATAGTGAACATGGACAGAGCTCATCGTCACTACTCAGTCACGAAGCGGAGGGATTAATCTGTTGAGAGCCTTGGAAGAAAGAAGTAGAGAGGAAGCGGAGTGTCATCTAACTCTTCAAATGAGTTGCAATTCTTCCCGGGTCAAATGTTCATTGCATATGAAAATTTTGACGTAATAGAGTAGTGAAAAGCAAACGCAAGACAATATCCAGTCTTAGCCAAAATGGATAGAGATGTATTTGCAGTCCAAACATCAAGTGTCGCATCGGAGTTGGCATTCTCAACTTGTGGTCGGCTCGTTGGAGACTTTAGAGTTTCTCTAAAACCAGAATCATTGTGCATGCTTACATTGCTAAAAGATTGGTTCGATGCTGAGAGAAGAAATAAGAGACAGGGAGGAGTCGACGAGTTCGACAAAGAAATTTCAGAAGAAGAAGAAGAATTGGCCAAGACTATACTAATCAATTATGATGAATAATGTATTTTTTTTTATAAATTTCAAATGTTGTAGCTTTTACGTTGTTTTCTATATTCAGTAAGCTATGTATTTTTCCTATACGATTTGGGTTGAATGCAAAATCTGAAAACAAAAAAAAGTAAAAAAAAAAAAAATTGTCCTGGTGATCAATCGCCAAAGGCCGTAACTTAAAAAAAGGTGTGCATTGGCGATTGATAGCTAAGAATGGCGATCGATCGCTAGACCGGTTCTGGTTGGAACGGTATAATCCGGACCCAATCCGGACTCTTTGATCCGAGGTTCTGAATCGGACTGGCTCCATGGCTTGGGTCATGGAACTTGAACCGGACCAATATGTTTCGGAACAGGATTGGTATGGTTCTACCCAGTTCGAACTTTGAACAGTTTGGATATGGTCCAAGTCCGGTCAGATCCGGCCCGTGAACAGACTGAGGGGTAGGTGATAGACCTATCTGCCAGCTATAGTGAAACCGTAGTAGGTTTTGGCTCTTCTAATCCCAACTTCCTAAAAATTGACAATGGCATAACTTAATACTCGCAACCAAATCACACAGATTTAGTGAATGAAATAGAACCAATAGTGCAGGGTATAGATACTCTCTATATCTTTTAACTTAGGAGGCAATCTGTTCCGTACAATCGCTGAGCACTCCTCGGTTAAACTTACTGTCTCATGCTCTCATAGTCTCCGCTTATTCGATAAGATTTCTTTCAAAAACTTAGCATAGCTAGGCATTTGAAGTAAATCATGAACAAATGGTATATTAATGTGCAATTTCTTAAAAAATTCAAGAAATTTTGCAGAGCTTGAATCTACCTTAGCTCTTTTTAATGCAACGGGAAAAAGAGGTAGGATTTGTACCTGCGTGGGTGGTGTGATGGGTGTGGTGGTAGAAGACTTACCTTTCTCCTCAACTCTTGCTTCAGTCTGTTCAATTTCTTCTTCTCGCACGTCCCCAGCTTCATCTTTCTCCTCAATATGTGGTTTGACTTGTTTATCACTTCTCAGTGATATCGCATTTGCTTGCTCCTTTGGATTCTTTTCGATATCGCTAGGTAATGTCCCTTGCATTAGTCCAGCTAGAATGTTCGCCAATTGTCCCACTTAAATCTCCATGTTCTTTATCAAGGCATCTTCATTTTCCATCTTTGTCTCAGTCGAGGCTATGAACTTAGTCATCATCTCTTCCATACTCGAATTCTTTTATTGTGGTGCGAATCTAGGGGTGGTTTCAGGACATTCTTCTGATTGGCATTTGAAAGGTTTGTATATTACCTCGTCCTCGGATTGTATGTGTTTGAGTAGGGATTAAATTGCTGCTGCCTGTTTCCAACAAAGTTAGCACTCTCATTAGTTGGATAAACGGGTTACCTGTTTGACACTCAGTGTTGGGACATGGTCCTTGGCAATGATCACATGTGATGACATTCACTTGCATGGCTGACATGCTCAAGCTATCAATCTTCTTAGTTAGAGCTTACATCTAGGTAGTTAATGGAGTGAAGTTATCTACTTGATGTATTCCTGACTGCTTCTTAGGCATATTTCTGTCTGACTGCCACTGATAGCTGTTAGAAGCCATCTCTTCCATTAAATCATAAGCCTCATTTGGCGTCTTCCTCATTATGGTTCCTCCTGTTGTTGCATCTTGCACGATTAGCAGAAAACAAACAATTTTAAAAAGTTTATACCTGAAGCCAGATGGGGAGTCCATGATGTGGGCATCTCCTCAATAGGTCTTTGAATCATTCCCATGCTTCGTAGAGTGTTTCAGGATCGTGTTACGTGAATGTTGTTATGTCATTCCACATCTTTTTAGTCTTGGATGGTGGAAAGTACTTTGACAAGAATGCTTGCGCCATCCCATCCCATGTGGTAATCGATCCTGCAGGTAGAGAATTCAACCACGCTTTAGCCTTAACTTTCAAAGAGAATGGAAATAAATGTAACCTGATACTTCATCAGTAACGCCATTTTGTTTGAATGTGTCGCAAATCTCCAAGAATTTTGATATGTGAACGTTAGAATCATCGATGGTTGCTCCCCCAAATTGGACTGAGTTTTGTATCATCTATATGATGACATGCTTGATTTCAAAGTTACTCGCCTGAACATTCGGTCTCGTTATGCTGGACATCGTGCCTTGGAATGAAGGTTGAGCATAGTCCACCAGTGATCTCTGGACAGGTGATATGACTAGAAATAGACACATCTATTACGTTCAATTGTCTAAGATTTGGTATGTTTTGATGGATAAAATGATATATTTGCTACCTAATCATACATTTGTGTAAATGTAGGTGGCATCGAAGAAATCGAGTTATTAACGATGAATAAAGATCAAGAAATGCATTGGTGTTGACAAGTGATCAAATTGACCAATAAAAATGCATAAAAGTGAATAAATGACCGCGATTGATCACCACATAAGCCCCGATCGATCGCCTAATGAAAATCCAAGCAACAAAAAATAAGTATCGACGATCGATCAGCACTTTTTGCGATCGATCGCCGCGAGACACTGTTTGAAGCAGAAACATATGGAGATCGATCGCCACATTTTCCCAATCGATCGCAAGTTGAAAAAATTTGAAAAATAAAAACAATAAAGTCTGGCGATCGATCGCCAGCCATCAGCGATCGATCGCCAAAGGAGTTCGAGCAAAATTAAAAGACTTGATTTCTCTCCATCATACAAGGATTCTAGCCCCTCCTCCTCCTCCTCCTATAAATACCTCTACACCATTAGACCTTAGGGGGACACCTTTTTCATACTTTTACATGCTTTCATAGATAATTAGCATATAGTTCATCATTGTTCAAAGGCAAGCTACGAAGATCGAAGCTAAGGCCGGCGTGACAACCTCAACAAGTAAAGATCTACATAGTTTGCCTAGTTTGTGTTTCTTTTATGTTGTTCTTATTTACTTTTGATTGTTTTGTATTAGTCATGAGTGTCTAAACTATTTTTGTGATTCTTGGTTAAGGAAGACAATACATTGAGATTTATTTTTCTTATGAAATTCATGTACTTTTTAATCAATTTTTAAATGAGTACTGATTGTTTTTCTCTACTTGATTGATAGGATTGTTGTGTTTAATTATTGGATTGATCACCTAGTAATTGTGCATGCAATCTAACGCTTAATCTAACGCTTGTTACATGAAGCAACTAAGCTTAATAATTTTACGCGTGTGAGATTGTTCACTCCTTAAGGAAAACATTCAACTAGATTAAATATAGACGCGTGAATTATATTGTCTAGCTTCGTTTTTTCTCACTAGTTTATGAATCTATCATCTTTTAATCTTAGTCGCACGTATTTGGATTAATTGATTGATAAGGGTTAGAATAGAATGTGTGGGCTACCTAACTACAATTAAGGTGAGATATGAATTAATTTTCCAAGGCGAATATTCATACACAAATTGAACCTTTGTGAGAATTGATGATTTAGATAATAAACCCAATTGTAAAGTCGACTGAAAGCCAAGAATCGCCTTTTTCTCATAATTTAATCACTCTCATTTTGATCTTGCATATTAGTTAATTCATAATTTTCTTAGATTATTACATCATAGTATTAGTTGATTCATTTTCAAAACTCCCTTTTTATTTTGTTTGCACTAGTTAACACAAAATTCGTCATTGCACATGTGATCGATCTCTACTCACTACTACATACTTATCGCCATTAACTTGAAAAGTGTTAATTGGGCGTACGCGATAAACACTACCAAATTTTGACACCGTTGTCGGGGAAGGCAAAGTTTATTTTGTGTTAATTTTTTTATTTTTACTATTTTACACTACTATTCTGGTTTGTTCATGAGTGCAGGTCAGTCATCTAGTTACGAAGAATTCACATACGATCCTGAGATCGAGAGGGCTTTGCACCAAAGGAGAAGAGAAAATCGTGGCACAACGGAGGAATTGCAATCCGATACTAACTCTCAATTTGAGGAAGAGGAGAAAGTGACAATGGCAGTAAATCTGGACTAATACACCTCTTACCTTCTTTCCATTGCCTTGCAGGTGAGGATCCCCATAACCACTTGATGGAGTTTCATAGTCTGCACTACCATGAAGCCACCTGGAGTAACGGAGGAGCAAATTAAACTGCGAGCCTTTCCTTTCTCTTTGAAGGATACTGCAAGGATTGACTATTCTACCTACCCTCCGGATCCATCACTACGTGGAACAAGTTAAAGATGACATTTTTGGAGAAATACTTCCCATCTTGTGCTACAAATATAAGGAATGAGATTTATGGGATAAAACAACACCATGGGAATCACTTCACGAATATTGGGAACGCTTCAAAAAGTTGTGTGCAAGCTGTCCAAAACATCAGATAAGTGAACATATCCTTATTCAATACTTTTATGAGGGTTTTATTTCTAGTGATAGGAACCTAGTAGATGCTGCAAGTGGAGGAGCTTTTATTGACAAAACATCGGAGGATGTAAGGAACTTAGTTGCAAACATGACTGCTCACTCACACAACTCGAAAGTGTTCGGCATGATCACACACCCAAAGGACATAATGAGGTAAACGTTTCTAGCCTAGAACAACAATTGATAAGTTTAACCTCTCTTGTTTGACAGATGGCAGTAGGAAATGGACAAACAGCTAAGGTATGTGGAATATGTGCATTAGCGGGGCATCCCACTGATACATGTCCCACATTTCAAGAACCATCCAGTGAGCAAGCTAATGCAGTGGGCGGATTTCCGGGGCAGTCAAAAAGAAGATATGATCCTTTCTCTAGCACCTATAACCCAGGATGGCGGGATCATCCAAACTTGAGTTATGGTAATCAAGCTGAACCTCAAATGCAGTCCATCCCGCCACCCTATAGACCACCATCCCAAAGGCCACAACAATCCACTCCAACCCCTACCCCTGGTGAGTATTTAGAAAATGTTGTTAAAGAGCTTGCTAGTGGCAATGTAAAATTTCAACAGGAGACAAGAGCAAGCATCCAAAGCTTGAATGCTCAAATGGGACAGTTGGCCACCTCAATAAATCGCATAGAAGCTCAAAGATCAAGTACCTTACCATCACAACAAGTGGTAAATCCGAGGGAGAATGCAAGTGAAATTAAACTAAGGAGTGGGAAGGAACTTGAGACGCAAGATGAGGAGAAATAAATCGAGCCAAAGGAAGAGGACTCCATAAAAGACAAGGAGCAAAAAGGTAAGTCCCCTTCATTTTCTAAATATAACATTGAACCTCCCTTTCCCCTTGTATTGAAGGAAAATAGGAAGGATGAAAGTATTAAAGAACTCTACGACACTTTTCGGAGATGTGAGGTGAACATTCCGCTGTTGGATGCTATCAAGCAAATACCCCCTATACAAAGTTATTGAAGGAATTGTGCACCGCCAAGAGGAAGCAAAAGCTAAAAGGATGCCAAAAAGTAGAGTTGGGGGAAAATATATCAGCAGTCATTCAAAGGAAGATCATCACCAAGTGCAAGGACACAGGTATGTTCATTATCCCATGCATAATTGGTGATACACGCCTAGAAAAAGCCATCCTAGATTTAGGAGCATCAATAAATGTCATGACATATTCTCTTTATGCTTCATTAAATATAGGACCTTGAAGTGATACTAGGGTGGTTGTCTAATTAGCCGATATGCCTAATTCATACCGGAAGGGAATTCTAGAGGATGTATTGGCGCAAGTAAATGAGTTGGTCTTCCCCGCTGATTTTTATGTGCTTGATATGGCAAATGGTGACAGTAATAGTCCAATATTGTTAGGGAGACCATTCTTAAAAACTTTCAAGACTAAAATAGAAGTTCATAATGGCACGCTCACTATGGAATTTGATGGCGAGGTCGTTAAATTCAATATACATGATGCCATGAAATATCATTGTGATGATGATGATACTGCTTATTATCGATATAATTGATTACTTGTCCTAAGTTATTTTTGAGCTCATAGGTAAAGATGAATTGGAGGTAGCCCTCACCACCCCCACTCACTCATCTTGAAGAAGAGTTGCCACTTGGAGACGAAGTAGAGCAAACCATCACCACCTTGGATACCACACCCAGGATATAAGGTAAAGTTTCATTTGTTTCATTACCCATTTCTAACACTGGCCACTACCTTCCATATCACAGGCACCCACCGTTGACTTACCATTACCAAGCCACCTAAAATATGTATTCCTTGGAGAAAGAGATACACTAGTGGTAATTATCTCTAGCAAGTTGGGAGATGACCAAGAGAAGGAACTCATTCAAGTGCTCAAGGAGCACAAAACCTCCATAGGATGGACCATTGCTGACATTAAAGGAATAAGTCCCTCTACATGCATGCATAGGATCCTACTTGAAGATGAAAGTAAGTGTACACGCCAACCACAAAGAAAACTTAACCCACCGATGATGGAGGTAGTGAAGAAGAGATCCTCAAGCTTCTTGCCGTTGGAGTGATATACCCCTTTTCTGACAGTAAATGGGTGAGTCCAATCCAAGTAGTTCCAAAGAAGACCGGCATCACAACGGTGAAGAACAAAGATAATGAATTGGTCACCACCCTCATTAAAAATGGATGGAGAGTTTGCATCGACTATCGGAAGCTGAATACCATGACCCGCAAGGATAATATCCCTTTACCCTTCATTGATCAAATGCTTGAAAGGTTAGCATGTCACTCTTATTACTGCTTTCTTGATGGATATTCTGGTTATTCAGATTGCTATTGCATCGTAAGATCAAGAAAAGACGAGGTTTACATGCCCTTTTGGAACTTTCGCTTATAGACACATGCCCTTTGGACTTTGCAATGCACCGGCCATGGTATGCCGACCTCATGGCGATAAAAGACGAGCGAGAAACAGAGAACAAAGTAGCGGATCATTTAAGCCGCTTAACTCACATGGATGATAAACCGTGCTTAAAGGAAGAATTTCTTGACGAACATCTCTTCGCCACACCCGACGTGCTACCATGGTATGCCGACATCAAGAATTTTTTAGTTACTAATACTCTTCCTACCAATTTGAATAGGACTCAAAAAGCGAAGATGAGCAACGCAAAGTACTACGCTTGGGACGACCCTTACTTATGGAAATATTGTGCTGACCAAGTGATTCGGCGTTGCATTCCTGGAAATGAGGTAACCGTTATACTTAACTTTTGTCATTCATATGAAGTAGGAGGGCCATTTGGCGCTAAGAGGATGGCAAAGAAGGTATTAGACTGTGGTTTCTTTTGGCCATTCTTTTTTTGAGATGCATTTTTTTTATTGCAAATCATGTACTGAATGCCAAAAGATGGTAACATAACCCAGCGAAAAATGATGCCGCAACAACCCATACTTATCTGCGTAATCTTTGATGTATGGGGCATCAACTTCATGGGACCTTTCCCGAAATCTTTTGGTAACATATATATACTACTTGTTGTGGACTATGTTTCGAAATAGGTGGAAGATATAGCCACCCGGACTGATGATTCTAAGTTGGTTCCAGGGTTTATAAAGCATAACATCTTCTCTAGGTTTGGAGTACCACGAGCAATCATAAGTGACCGGGGTACCCACTTTTGCAATAGGACATTGGAGAGTTTACTGAAGAAATATCATGTTACACACAAGGTGTCCACCGCCTACCACCCCCAAACAAGTGGGCAAGCCGAGGTGTCTAATAGAGAAATCAAGTACATCTTAGAAAAGACAGTGAACCCTACTAGGAAGGATTGAAGCTTGAGACTGGATAACACAATCTGGGCCTATAGGACTGCATGCAGTACGCCAATATGTATGTCTCCATATAGAATAAATTTTGGGTAAACCCTTGTCATCTTCCTGTAGAGTTGGAGCACAGAGCCTATTGGGCTATCAAGAAGTTCAACATGGAAATGAATGAGTGGGGAGAGCAAAGGAAGCTGCGATTGCAAGAGTTGGAGGAGATCCGCAATGAGGCATATGAGAGCTCAAGAATCTATAAAGAAAAGATGAAGGCCCTTTCATTACAAGATGATCTTGAGGAAGGAATTTGAAGTTGGTCAAAAAGTTCTCCTCTACCATTCTCGCCTTCGACTATTGCCCGGTAAGTTGCGTTCTCGTTGGCATGGTCCATTTATAGTTACCTATGTTTTCCCTCATCGTGCAGTGGAAATACAAAGCATGGACACAACAAATACATTTACGGTGAATGGTCACAGACTTAAGCATTATCACGAAGGTATTCCACAAGAAACTGTTGAGAAGGTTGATCTTGAAGATCCACCAAGCATCACGTGATCCATGGACTGACGTCAGACCACCGACTTTAAACAGAGGCGCTTCTTGGGAGGCAATCCAAATGGAGTTAGTTTTCCCTTTCCCTTTCCTTTTTATTTTGTTATTGCTTTAGTAGTCTAATTTCTATTTCCTTATATTTTGACTTACATTGGGGACAATTTAGGATTTAATTATGGGGGAGGGATTAGTAGTGTGTTATTGCTTTCTTATTATAAAAATACGAAAAAAATCAAAAAAATTAAATATTTTGAGCTCATAGGTAGTGGACATGCATGCTTTTGAACACAAATGAATTGTTAACTTTGGAACACTTTGAACTCAATACAAATTATGCTTTGACTTAGTAATTGAATATTGAGCACGACATTGTCATGAATTGTGAAATGAGCTTAGTGAAGATTGTGTGAATTTTGTGATAGTCTTAGGAAGTCTCTGATATATGCTAGAACTTAGCTACATGCTCTTTGAGGCGTATGTCTAGACAACTTGCGAACATGAAAGTGATATATACGATCTTTGATGCGTTTGAGCCTTTCAAGCTTACCATGTAAAAAAAATCATTAGTACCCTATTTGAGCTTTAATGCAAAAGAATGGTTGTATGCTAAGCATACAAAAGACCCTCATTCAACATTCTTTGACTAGCTTATCATCTTCCATAATGAGCCTAAATATGCTTTCAATCCATACCTTTGAAGGGAGTATGATTCATTCACATGCACTTGTTATCAATGATTCATATATTTTTGAAAGCTTTATTGTTAAAAGAATGGAATGCACGAAAGAAAAAGGGATGCCTTGAGAAAAATTGATAAAAATATGACTCCAAGAGGAGCCAATGTACAAGAAGAAAAAAATTGAGTTAATCCTTGAAAAAATGAACAAGGTTTGAAAAATCATGCAAGAAGAGAAGTTTATATTGTGCATATCATTATACTATCTTATTTGACCTTACCCTTTCTTTCATAAACCAATACCTAGGCCAAGCTACAAGCTAATAAAGACCTACTTGATTTATGTTTGCAAAGTGGCTAAGATAGTGGAGAAGAGTGTGCAAGTGAGCTTATACTTATGTTAGTGTATAACTTGAACTATTGTGAGTTTACATTTATTGGATCTATAAGTTGTACATGACACTTGTTTATGACCACACACGCACTTTCGCTGCTTTCTCGAGTATGAGATGTTTAGGGATTGAACTTGTTCCACTGTTAACTTTTCACCGCCTTTCATTACTATGCATGCTTGAAATTGTTGAGGCATTAAAGTGAGAACAAGTTAGTTTGTTATGAACCTATGAGCCAGCAAATGTATTGTAGTACTGTCTGATTTACTCGAGGTCGAGTAAAGATTAAGTATCGGGGAGTTTGATATGACTAGAAATAGACGCATCTATTGCACTTAATTGTCTACGATTTGGTATGTTTTTGATGGATAAATGATACATATGCCACCTAATCGTACTTTTGTGTAAATGTAGGTGGAATCGAAGAAATCGAGCTATTAACGATGAATAAAAATCAAGAAATTTATTGGAGTTGACAAGGAATCAAAATAGACCAAGAAAAATGAATAAAAGTGAATAAAGGACCGCGATTGATAGCCACACAAGCCCCAATCGATCGCCAAACGAGAAAATCCGAGCAACAAAAATTAAGTCCGGCGATCGATCGTCACTTTTCAGCGGTCGATTGCAGCTAGACACTGTTTGAAGCAGAAACATATGGCAATCGATCACCACATTTTCCCGATCGATCGCGAGTGGAAAAAATTTGAAAAATAAAAACAGTAAAGTCTGGCGATCGCTCGCCAGTCATCCGCGATCGATCACCAGAGGAGTTGCGAGCAAAATTAAAAGACTTGATTTCTCTCCATTATACAAGGACTCTAGCCCCTTCCTCCTCCTCCTATAAATACCCCTCGACCATCAGACCTTAGGGGGACACTTTTTACATACTTTTACATGCTTTCATAGATAATTAGTATTTAGTTCATCATAGTTCAAAGGCACGCTGCGAAGAGCGAAGCGAAGGCAGGCGTGACAACCTCGACAAGTGAAGATCTACATAGTTTGCCTAGTTTGTGTTTCTTTTATGTTGTTTTTATTTACTTTTGATTGTTTTGCATTAGTCGTGAGTGGCTAAACTATTTTTGTGATTCTTGTTTAAGGAAGACAATACATTGAGATTTATTTTTCTTATGAAATTCATGTACTTTTTAATCAATTTTAAAATGAGTATTGATTGTTTTTCTCTACTTGATTGATAGGATTGTTGTGTCTAATTATTGGATTGATCACCTAGTAATTGTGCATGCAATCTAACACTTAATCTAACGCTTGTTACATGAAGCAACTAAGATTAATAATTTTACGCGTGTGATATTGTTAACTCCTTAAGCAAATCATTCAACTAGATTAAATATATACGCGTGAATTATATTGTCTAGCTTCATTTTTTCTCACTAGTTTATGAATCTATCATCTTTTAATCTTAGTCGCGTGTATTTGGATTAATTGATTGATAAGGGTTAGAATAGAATGTGTGGGCTACCTAACTACAATTAAGGTGAGATATGAATTAATTTTCCAAGGCGAATATTCATATGCAAATTGAACCTTTGTGAGAATTGATGATTAAGATAATAACCCCAATTGTAAAGTCGACTGAAAGCCAAGAATCGCCTTTTTCTCATAATTTAATCACTCTCATTTTGATCTTGCATATTAGTTAATTCGTAATTTTCTTAGATTATTGCATCATTGTATTAGTTAATTCATTTTCAAAACCCCCTTTTTATTTAGTTTTCACTAACTAACACAAAATTTTGCATTCCTCTTGGTACATACTTATTGCTATTAACTTGGTAATGGTTAATTTTGACGTACGCGATAAACGCTACCAACATGTACCTCTTCACTCCTCACATTGTTCTCTACATTTTCTGCCATTATGTAAGACCCTGCTTACAGTAAAACGTAATTAACAATAATGACGATATGGCCCTAAAATGGTGATATTGATTCTTTAAAAATTTCGGTACAGTCTTCCCGTAAATTGGACTATCCAATAATAAAAAAAACAAAACACCATAAGAAAAATCCTCCAACAGCATCACCCGTAATCAATACTGTAAGGACCCGTTCCTAATCAAGTATTTAATTATCACGCAAATATTATTTATTTGTAAACAACGGAAGATTATTTAAAAGTCCTGCCAACAAGTGGCTCTAAAAATTTCGGCATGACATCTGCGCATGAGGGACATACCAAAAAAATGAAAAACACAAAATCATATCCCAGTGCAGCAAGTAAATACATAATACCATAGCATGCATCATAGGCACCCAACACATAATCCGTACTAAAAATATTTACATCATACCATAGCATGCACAATAAATCCCAGCACACATTTCATACTGAAAATATTTACATAATACCATCAACAATAAGTAAACACCGAATATTAACAAATATTCAAGACTGGACAGAAATAAACTTAATTACATAGTTAAACTATCCAGGACACACCCTGATACACGTAACTATCCCACGACTTGGAAAAATACAAAAATACAACCTCAAGTAAGACTTCAACGAGTATTCCCTCTTTGAGATCCTGGTTACCTGTAATACCTGCCATTGTCCATACACAAAGACAACAACAATCCCCTTGGGGGTGAGCCAAAGCCCAATATGAAACTATCAAGTAATTACAACATGCATCTATAAAATGTGATATATGATGTAATGCAGTGCAATGTAATGCATGTAATGTACAATGAATCGAAATCTCAAATTACCACCGAGCCCCATCGATTTTCCTTTGAAAGGAAAAGAGGGAGAGAAAGAGATGGTGGAGGGGAAACGTAGAAGAGGAGAGATGATGTGAGGTGGGGAATGGTTGAACACCGAGTCCATTTGGTATATATATACCAAGACTCCAAAAACCAGAGTCTCAAATACTCGCACCCTGACTCATTAAAAATCATATCTGTTCAATAATTATCTCACACTCACCATTTTCATCACCAACCTCAATCCAAAGCTCCCCAGACTCCAGATCTCAATACCAAAACAATTCCAAGGTTAACGCCTAAATGAGAATAAATCTCAGCCCTCGGATCCATCAACTAATCCTCGGGAATCTCCACAGCGTAATTATCTCATAATTACTCCAATTAAATCCATTAAGGAATATAATCACTCCGAGATTAACACAATTAATTTCTGGATTATAACCACCTTTCGGACAATATGGATACATTTATACTGAAATGTATCCCTGAACCAATACTTACACAACTAGTTTAGCATGGTGCATCCTTGCCCCTAGCACCAATCATACTCAAACCCGTATACACGACGTATACAATTCCAATGATGCTCGCACTAATATCATAGTACTCACCATTCCCGAGCATCTCTCTAGGGACGTCTCCTAGTATTTCTCACAAATAACGCAAAGTCATTACCCGCTCCACCACTTGTAATGCTCACCATGGTTGATTTATAATCAACTCACAACCGATACTAACTGTTTACACAACAGTATTGTTCCAAATCTCTCCAAGAGATACAATCGATATAGTAGTGTCACCACACTAACTATATCCCACAACTCCGGTCATCTCTCACCATTGCACCATCAATGCAAGAATTCTCAAATAGAGGTAAAAATAACTTGTTAACCCTCTCATTGGTACACCCGACCAAGCTGAGCTGAAAGATCCCTTGAGGTATCTCCCACCTCAAATCAAAGGCATCATAGTGACTACACGAGTCCACTATAACCTCTCATCGTATCATCATACGAGTCCACCACACTCGGTTCCATTCCAACAAGCATTATAGTGGCTACAACAAGCTCACTATATTACTACAACCATAATTCAACTTATCTGACTAGCAACTCACAGCCTCTCGAGGTTTAAACAAAACCTACCAACATATCATATGTTCAATCACGGTATACAATACCGCACCATCAATTAGAGTAGTGGATCATCATCCAGCATTTCTCTAACACCAATACACAATGGACATTCTAATGTCCTTACACACTTACGATTCCATCCCAATTCGTTAGGATCTATTTTCCCATTCTCATGCATATGTGCGACCATGTCTATCAGACACCACTTCGACACATGTATGTAGTTCCCTCGATAACTACATACACTCCAAGTCGCTTGGTCGTAGCCAACTCACGAGTATACCCAAATGTACCACTACTCGTAACGTTTACCACAATACGTGTTGCAGTACACTTGCCTGTACGGCACAACCATCTATCCATCGAGCAACCTGCTCGGCCTAATGGTCTCGTCAACGTTCGACGGTACTTGTCAACACATGACATCCATAATATCCTCGTCAACTCGTGATGGTACATGTCAACAAATGACATCCATAATATCCTCGTCACATGTCAACACATGACATCCTCATTTATTGCTAACACAATAGCAATATTATATTATTCATCGCTAATATAATAGCATCTACATTCCTCGCCCAACGGCGGTATACAATCCACACTCATCGCTCAATGGCTGTATAATCCCTCGCTGCATATACAATGGTATCACATCATAGCCACATATACAGCTGTAATACGTCATCGCTACGTATAAAGCGGTAAGATCCATCGCTATGTATATAACGGTATAATCCATCGCTACGTATACATCGGCATAATCCCTCGCTACGTATACAAAAGCATAAACTATCGCTACGTATACATCGGCATAAACCATCACTATTATACAACGGCATAATCCATCGCTATGTATACATCGGCATAAACCATCGCTACGTATACAACGACATAAACCATCGCTATGTATACAATGACATAACCCATCGATACGTATACATCGGCATAAACCATCGCTACGTATACAGCGGCATAATCATGGACTCAAGAGGTGACTCACATGTATGTAGCACTTTGTTCCTTTCGGACTGAAGAGGTGATTCACATTACATATAGCACTTTTTTCCCAAACTCATCGCAAGGACGTGACAGCGGCATGTACCATCGCTTAGACATGACAGCGGCATATCATGGACTAAAGAGGTGACTCACATGTATGTAGCACTTTGTTCCTTTCGGACTCAAGAGGTGACTCACATCACATGTAGCACTTTGTTCCGAAGCTCATCGCTCAACGGTGTACACAATCAGTATCCCTTGTTTTGTGTAACAGCGGTAAGTATTCCATAGCATAATACCCCTCGCTTCGTGTAACAGCGGTAAGTATTCCATAGCACAATACCCCTCGCTTCGTGTAACAGTGGCAAGTATTCCATATATCAGTGGCTCAATAATATTCCTCGCTTTGAGTTATCGGTGGCTCCATGGTTATCCCTCCCTTTGACATACCTGCGACCCGCGCTACTATATGACAGCGACAAATATCTTAATTCATCATGCGATAAGACAATGGCATTATGATCGCTTTATTTTTAAACAAAAGATATTTCAAAGAATAGTGTGAAGCGATTCTACCGCAAGTGCACGGTTGTCAAGTTTTAGTATAGTGAAAATTAAGTACGGGATGTCGAATCCACAGGGACTAACGTATAAGTACCAAATAAGATTAATAAAATTATATTTAGCCTACGATTAACAAAGGTGATTAACTAATGCTAATTTAAACTAAAGACTGAAAAATAAACAAGAAACAAAAAGATGAATGGTTCCGGATATGCGAAGGCAAGTCACTCGAGAAAATTACCAAGCTCGTCGTTCAACTATGTTATCTTTAATGATTCAACTGAATTATCAAATTATCAACCAATTGATTTTAAAGGTGAAAGGTTTTCGCTATTATTCAATACACTCTCTCGAGCTGTAAAGAAACTAACATTAAATTAGAATAAATCACTCTCGTGCATCTATTTACTAATTCAACATTGCATAAATCGTCACAACCTTGTTACTCTAAATCTCTCGATTCTAAGTTCTCACGTATGCGATATCATCTCTCGATCTCAATCGTAACATACATCATAAATTAATAGAGCGTGTTACAACGTTATCTCTCGATCTCGGTTATAACTCTCAGATTCAATCAAAGTTAACTAGACTTTGATCTACACAAGCAATTAATTTATGAACAATAGAAATCAATGCGCTCAAACACAATTGAATCAATAATCAAACACAATGAAACTAAAACTCGATAAAATAAACTAGATTTAATTCAAGTCAAATACATAAGAGTTTAATTGTCTCTCGACCTCAAAAACAATCAAATGGAATTGAAATCAAAGAAATCAAAGTTTAGAAATACGATAAACGGTGGATGAATCCGTGCGTTGCACCGTGATTTCTTCTCTTGCTCCTTCCTTGCACTCCGGAATGGATTGGCTCGACTTTGGACGAAGAACGGAGATTGAATCTCCTTCGGCGGCGTTGGGCGGCGGCTAGGGCTGCTTATTCTCGACCTAAATCACGTCTGGTATGGTATATCCCTGATATGGAAGTGATTTATCCTTTTATACCTCAAAAATCATTTCAAAAATGGAAGATAAGATTTTCCCGATTTTCGTCTCGATCGATCGAGATTTGCGTCCGATCGATCGGTGCACTGTTCATGTCAGCCTTTGAAACTCACTGTCTCTCTCGATCGATCGAGATTTTCTTCCGATCGATCGAGACTTTGATAAAATTAGCTCGTAAGTTACTGCCTCGCTCGATCGATCGAAAAATTGTTCCGATCGATCGAGACTTGAAATTCTTTTTTTCTCAGCACACTGTCTGGCTCGATCGATCGAGACATAATCTCGATCGATCGAGATTCCGAAAATCTCACTTCCTTCATTTCAACTCTTTCTCGCCTCGATTTCGCCCGTTATCTTCATATTAGCTCATTTCTTCCATTTCTGATCTAATTTCCTGAAACAAACGAATAAACACCAAAAAGCATAATATCATCCAGGAAAAAGTACGGAAAATGGGAAGAAATTACAGTTAAAAACACTTAAAATCTAAGCCTATCAACTCCCCCAAACATAGACTTGATCGTCCTCGAGCAAGCAATAAGCTCAAAAAGAAAAGTTAAACTCGATACTAAGCAAGAATCATCTTTACAACATACGTAAAAACTCAGAAATCCTACTTACACATCAATAAAAGTCATTCAACATTTAACAAGAAGCAATTCCTCCTAAGTTAAACAATACATCGCAACATCGGAACGTGCGTGTGTGCTATTGTCAAACATGAGTTACATATATATCTTTAAGATCAACATGTGCCATATCAACTCCTAGTCAAGATTACTTTGAACTACTCTACAGATTTACTATCCCGCACTTCTCCACTAATGTAATATTCCCTAGACTTGGATCAACAGGACTTTAAAAGCTTATAACGTTAGGCCTTTTGGTGTCGGCTCCAAAGAAAAGGTAGGATAGAAGCAAAGAAGAGAGTATAATAGAATCAGTTCAAAATCTTCTCACATAATCATTGAGCTTCTCTTAACATTTTCTAGCCTTGGCCACTTTGGGTCTTATTTAAATTTTCTTTTCAAGGCTTTTTCTCTACATCTTTTCTTTTTCTTTGCTCATTCTTTTGTTCATTTCATTTTTTTTTTCACAATGAACTTATCAACATATAACAATTTAATGAGATTCATTATACTCCCCTAGGGGTGGGTAAAAAATTTCTTTTAGGCTCAATCCAAGGTAGGTATAATGAGGTTGTCAAGAATGTTGAATGGGGGTCTAATCATATGCAATGCATATACCATTCTTTTTCAGTCAGGCACAAGAGGGGACACTAAGGAATGATGTATAAAAGGTAGGCTTGAAAGGCACAAACGGTCCAAAGATCGCCTAAATCATCTCCAAGTCAAGTTCCTAATTATAAATTTCGCCTCAAAGTGCTTTTAAATAAATTGTAGAGTTACCTAAGATGCTCAAGACTCATCATAGTTAACACAAATTTTCACTTTAATCAATACATACTTCACTCAATCATGACTCAATAAGTGCTCAAATTATTCCTCAGTTTTGACATATGGTTAACAAAGGATATATACAAACAAGTTAAACATTTTCATGACTCCTATCTAGATGAGGATTAATTTCATCATGTATTACCGTTGCAAATCTAATTCTTCATTTCTCAAGACTAACTCACAAAAAAAAAATTTTGTTGGTAATGCTCAAGGATGAATCAGTCTCAAAATCATGCAGTCATGCTAGGAAAAGAAGCAAGACAAGTAGCAGAATGTGCAAGTACAAGACATATACAAATACTCAAACCCCCCCCCCCCCCCCCCCAAACTTAGCATGTGAATTGCCCTCAATGAACAAGAAAAATGAATGCACATGCAAAGACACATACCATGACGACGATCGTCACTGATCGTCGTCCTCATCATGCTCCGGAGGGGGGACTGGGTAGTGGTGCTCCTCGCCCTGATATGGCGGAAATGGTGGGTACTCAGAAGGTGGAGGTGCATGCGGATGATAAGGTGCAAAGTGTGGCTCCGGCGGGAACTGGAAATTTGGAAAACCCTGGGCCATGGCAGTGTTCCATGCACTCTGATAGTGCATGAACTCCATCTGTCGCTGAGCTACCTGCTCATGGTCCATCTGCAATGCTCTCTGCATGCTATGAATGTCCCGCTGCATGCTGTGAATGCTCTGCTGCTCCAGGCGAATATCTTGGAGATCCCTATGAAGAGAGTCCAATGTAACACGTGTACGCTCTGCAGCGGAGGATGATGCTCCAGCCTATGTAGTGTCCGAGGGTCTTGGCTCGGCCCTTCGTCGGCCCGTAGGAGATGGTGGACCGTCCACAATGATCGGGCCTTCGGCGGAAGTAGCTCCTCGTCTTACCCCCATGTCAATCCGCCTCTCTCACATAAAGCAGTGATCGTGGATGGAAACGGTAGTGCGGAGGTCGGTGGGCTGCTCCCAATCTCTTCAATGTGATCACTAATGATCTCGCCGAAGTCCACTTCCTTCCTTGAGAGGATGGCATATACCAGGACCGCTCTATCTTTTGTCACCTCAGAAGTGTGGGTCGAAGGCATGACCCGCGAGGCGACAAATGAAAACCATGCTTGGGCCTCTGGCTTCAAATGCTTTTTTAGAACCAACTGTGGCTCTGCTTTATCGTTCCTTTGCCAATCCACTCCCGGCATGCCAGTGACTGCCAATACCTCATCGTAGTCTATCCTGCTATTCTTGAAAGATTGGAATGCACAGTTATGCAGGAACGGCATCCGGTAAATATTATTTATTGAAGCTCGATCCACCAACACATCCTTCCCTCGAACATAAACAACTGCTCGGTGCCCTGGTTTAATAGCCCGAAGATTTGTGTAAAACTCCCTCACCAGTGGCACCACAGCATCAATCGGTGTCTGAACAAATTGAAACCACCCTTTTTGCCGTACTGTCCTAATGACAGAACACTCCAATTTATCCATGCTCATTCCCCTTTCACGGCTCAGGGGTTTCTTATGGTAGGTGGGATATAACTCGGCAATTGTGGCATTGACAAACTTCTGTTCGTCATACCCTGGCTCAGAAACGGTGGCCTCCGCCTGCTTTTGCTTTTGGGAAGTCTCCGCCTGCTTTGACCTTTTTCTAGACGACATTTTCTTGCTAAATTATTCCCAACTAACGCGCTTGAATGCAACTAAACACCACCTCAAAAACACAGCAATGCCAATACCCCTCAACACAACAATACTTCCCCCAAACGTTGATGCTTATCTACCCAATTCAATTCAACAAATTAATTTGCACCAACGGGTGAAAATAAATGAATTATGAAAGCAATTACCAAGTAAAAATCTGATCTTTGATGACTCTTTGTGCTTGACTTGGAATTTCCTTTCGCCTGCAATTATACCCAATTCGGAGCGTAATATTTCAGATCTGCAAAGAATTTCTCATTAAAATCAATACTTACTTCAAGGATTTGAAATAATTGGACAATTGATGGAATAAGAATGAGATTAGATGAGAAAGTTGGAAAAGGCGTTGGGTTCTGTTATGGAGAGGAGAAAAATTGAGTTTGAATGTGATGGCTGCTGCGCCTGTGCCCTATTTTTTTCAAAATTTTCTCTCGCTCGATCGATCGAGCGAGGCAGTAGCTTAAATCGAGATTTACAAACTTTGGGCGATCGATCGAGTTTTTGTCTCGATCGATCGCCAACACCAGAAGCCAGAAATTTAAATTTCTCTCAACACTTTCTCTCGGATTGCCTCGCCTACAACCAAATTGCTCTTGCTTTCACACCTGCAATAGAAAACACACGAATTCATTCCCAGACAAACTAGAAACACAACTAACAACAAAACAAACTAAAACAAGGAATTGAAACAAAACTCGAGGAAGGAAGAGAAAGTTCTTAATTTATAGTCCCAAGCTGGACTGTCACCTCCTCGTCTTGTCAATTCGATGGCTCCTTTGGATTCTTTACAGAATCACTTGGGAGTGTACCTTGCGTTCTCCCCGAAATCAATGTGGCCAACTGCCCTATCTGTACCTCCAAATTCTTGATCGATGCATCTTGATTTGCATCCTTACCTCTGTCGATGAAATCAGCTTTGCCATAAGTTCCTCCATACTCGGCTTTTGTGTGAACCCTGCCTGCGGTTGTGGGTTCAACACATTCTCCTGGTTCGACCATCTTAGGTTCGGGTGGTTCCTCCATGGTTGGTTGTAATTCGAGTATGAATTGTTGGGTGGCCTGTTACCTACAAAATTCACAGCCTCAATAGATTGGTTAAACTGGTTACCTGCGTGACACTCGATGCTTGGATGACCGCCTCCACACAGCTCACAGAAGATAGCTTGAGCTTGCATCGCTGCTGCTCCCATGCTGTCTATCTTCCGGTTCATAGCTTCTAACTGAGCCGAAAGAGCAGTGATCTCGTCCACTTGATGGACTCCTATTGGCTTCTGTGGCGTGCTCCTCTCTGATTGCCACTGGTAGCTGTTGCATGCCATTTCTTCCAATAAGCTATATGCCTCTTCCGGCGTCTTCCTCATTATTGATCCCCCAGATGCTGCATCTATCATCGAACGGTTAGAAGAAAATAAACCGTTATAGAAAGTTTGTACCTGCAACCAAATGGGTAGACCATGGTGTGGGCATCTCCTCAACAATTCCTTAAAACGATCCCACGCTTCATATAAAGTCTCGGGGTCAAACTGTCCAAAAGTTGTGATATCGTTCCGCATCTTCGCCGTCTTGGAAGGGGGGAAATACTTTGACAAAAACGCTTTCGTCATCCCCTCCCATGTTGTTATAGAACCTGCAGGTAGTGAATTCAACCATGCCTTAGCTTTGTCTCGTAATGAAAAAGGGAACAGTCTTAACATGATGGCGTCGTCAGAGACGCCATTATGTTTGAACGTGTCACAAATCTCCAAAAAGTTGGAGATGTGATTATTTGGGTCGTCTGTTGCCGCTCCCCCAAACATAACCGAGTGCTGAATCATTTGTATAATTGCCGGCTTGATCTCAAAGTTGTTCGCTTGAATCGTCGGCCTCGTAATACTGGATAACGATCCATGAAATGCCGGTTGTGCAAAGTCCATCATTGACCTTGGGTTCTGTGCTTCATTATTATCTGCCATCGCTCGAGCTTCTCGTAATCGCCTGAGTAAAGTTCTTTCTATTTCCGGATCAAAAGGCTCGAGAATGGGCTCCTCTCTTCTGAGCATGCACTGGAGAAACGATTCCTGTACAAAATAGACAAAAGGAGACAACAAAATACACAAATCAAAAATCAAAACAATCAACTAACAAAAACAAAGAATTAAAACAAATCGAAATAATAAAGAATTGGCTAAATTATAATTAACTAATCTCGTATGATATTATACAGATTAGTCCCCGGCAACGACGCCAAAAACTTGACCGCTTTATTTTTAAACAAAAGATATTTCAAAGAATAGTGTGAAGCGATTCTACCGCAAGTGCACGGTTGTCAAGTTTTAGTATAGTGAAAATTAAGTACGGGATGTCGAATCCACAGGGACTAACGTATAAGTACCAAATAAGATTAATAAAATTATATTTAGCCTACGATTAACAAAGGTGATTAACTAATGCTAATTTAAACTAAAGACTGAAAAATAAACAAGAAACAAAAAGATGAATGGTTCCGGATATGCGAAGGCAAGTCACTCGAGAAAATTACCAAGCTCGTCGTTCAACTATGTTATCTTTAATGATTCAACTGAATTATCAAATTATCAACCAATTGATTTTAAAGGTGAAAGGTTTTCGCTATTATTCAATACACTCTCTCGAGCTGTAAAGAAACTAACATTAAATTAGAATAAATCACTCTCGTGCATCTATTTACTAATTCAACATTGCATAAATCGTCACAACCTTGTTACTCTAAATCTCTCGATTCTAAGTTCTCACGTATGCGATATCATCTCTCGATCTCAATCGTAACATACATCATAAATTAATAGAGCGTGTTACAACGTTATCTCTCGATCTCGGTTATAACTCTCAGATTCAATCAAAGTTAGCTAGACTTTGATCTACACAAGCAATTAATTTATGAACAATAGAAATCAATGCGCTCAAACACAATTGAATCAATAATCAAACACAATGAAACTAAAACTCGATAAAATAAACTAGATTTAATTCAAGTCAAATACATAAGAGTTTAATTGTCTCTCGACCTCAAAAACAATCAAATGGAATTGAAATCAAAGAAATCAAAGTTTAGAAATACGATAAACGGTGGATGAATCCGTGCGTTGCACCGTGATTTCTTCTCTTGCTCCTTCCTTGCACTCCGGAATGGATTGGCTCGACTTTGGACGAAGAACGGAGATTGAATCTCCTTCGGCGGCGTTGGGCGGCGGCTAGGGCTGCTTATTCTCGACCTAAATCACGTCTGGTATGGTATATCCCTGATATGGAAGTGATTTATCCTTTTATACCTCAAAAATCATTTCAAAAATGGAAGATAAGATTTTCCCAATTTTCGTCTCGATCGATCGAGATTTGCGTCCGATCGATCGGTGCACTGTTCATGTCAGCCTTTGAAACTCACTGTCTCTCTCGATCGATCGAGATTTTCTTCCGATGGATCGAGACTTTGATAAAATTAGCTCGTAAGTTACTGCCTCGCTCGATCGATCGAAAAATTGTTCCGATCGATCGAGACTTGAAATTCTTTTCTTCTCAGCACACTGTCTGGCTCGATCGATCGGGACATAATCTCGATCGATCGAGATTCCGAAAATCTCACTTCCTTCATTTCAACTCTTTCTCGCCTCGATTTCGCCCGTTATCTTCATATTAGCTCATTTCTTCCATTTCCGATCTAATTTCCTGAAACAAACGAATAAACACCAAAAAGCATAATATCATCCAGGAAAAAGTACGGAAAATGGGAAGAAATTACAGTTAAAAACACTTAAAATCTAAGCCTATCACATTATCATCGTTTCGATGTCCTGTCGCATCACAATAATCTCAATATGCAATATACCTCATTAAAACAATGATCTCAATATGCACAATCAATACAGTAATTCACATGTCCTACTAAGTTATATCAGCCGCTCAATAATATCTCTCGCTTCGAATTATCAGCGGCTCCATGGATATCCCTCGCTTCGACATACTAGCAACTCACGCTACAATATGACAGCGACAAATATCCTGATCCAACACTTGAGCAGACAACGACAAATATCATGATCCACTCTGATCGATATACCCGTAACAGTACAATAATTGCAATACATTCATATGTATGCCCATTGCAATAAAAAGCATCATCACACCAAGATACCAAAATAACCTCAATGTATGCATATACCTGCGAGACATCGTGATCGATCGTCACTTTCTTACAATCGATCGGTCGCACTTTTCATCATCTACATGGTTCGTCGCGATCGATTGACCCATGTGCCGCGAACGATTGCGACCTGTGATTATCTGAAAAATTTTGCTTCTCATGGCAGATTTCGAACCCAAACCCAAGTCTAACACAACCAACACTCACAATAATTCAAAAGCTCAACTAAAACAGTTCAAAACATCACATTAACAAAATCCCTGAAAACCCAAAACTCGAACCCATCTCATTCCATAACCAAACTTAACAATAACACAATCAAAATGAAGATAATCGAGAGGGGGAGAAGATTAAACAATGATTTGCTCAAAAATTTTGCCCGAAATCGAGCTGCATCGATTTTCTCCAAGAAAGAAAAAGAGGGGGAGATTTGGGGTAAACATAGAGAAGCGAATAGGGGGAGAGAGGGACAGGGAGCAAATAATGATTGAACATCGAATCCACTTTATATATATAGTACCAAGGTTCCAAAAACCCGAGTCTGAAATACTCGTACCAAAACTCTTTAATAACAATACGTGTTCAGTGATTTACTCCTACTCTCTCAAATACATCTCAAACCTCACTTCCATAATCCCTAACCCAAAATCCCAATATTAACACGATTCCAAGGTGTTCACTACACAACCAAAAATAAATCTTGAACCTTGAATCCAAAAAATCCTACAAAGGATAATAATCCCCTAAAATCTCAATTCGATAATTGTTCATAATTATCACACTTAAAATCAACTAAATATTATGATTAAATTTGGGATTACCACAGTTGATTTCCGGATATCACATCTTGCTAGTTTATTTAGTTATTTAGTTAATAAGTTTGATACTGATTGTCTAAATAAAGTCGAGGATATTCTTATTACAATACTTGGTATAGCTTAATTTTCAATCCCTGTAGGTTCGATATCCGTACTTTAAATTTTATACTAAGACTTGACACCGCGCACCTGCGCTAGGAATCACCCAGGGTTATTGCTTATTTCTGTCTGATTGTGATACATCTCACATTCCCTGAAATACTTATCAAAATCATGTTTTGACCCTTCTCACTGCACCATAATCTGTATCCCTTGCCACCTTCCGGATACCTGAGAAACATACACTTCAATGCTCTCGGTTCAAGCTTTCCTTGTCTTATGTGAGCATAACCACACAACCATATACTCTAAGGTGTTCTACATTAGGGGGATGTCCAGTCCACATTTCCATAGGTATTTTAAAGTCAATAGCAGCCGATGGACTCGTGTTTTTAATTTCATTGCATTGAGTTCTAACGATTTTTAAGAATATGCTTTTGTGTTTTTATATTTTCTTTATTAACTAAATTTAAATCTTCAGATGAATGATGTAGTTTAACAAGAATTTATGTCTTGGACTGTTAATTAATATAAATTGATTCAAATAATTTTTGTTTTCCTGTTTTCAATGTTTGTAATTTAGTGGTCATGAATTAAAAAATATTATATTTAGAATATGTTAAAGGGAGAAGGGATTTTAAATAGGATTTTGAGAAATAGACGTAAAAATTATGGAGTTCGAACCATAGAAAGTCATTATAGAATTGATGAGATTTTTCTACCTCAAGCGTATGGTTGTCAAATTTTAGTATAAAAAGATGTCGAACCCACAAAGATTGATTATGAAGTTATATATAAGTACTGAACTAAAATAATCTTCACTTTATCTAGAGAATCGAAATGTTGAGTTGTTTTATGCAAATTAATAAAACTCAATTAAACTACCAATGATCAAATTTGAGTTGGAAATATCAATTAAAAACGAATCTAGGAGTTTGATTTCACTTGTTCATCCACTACACTTATCATTCATTGATATCAATATTATGGATTTTCCTAGTTTACTAGCCGAGAATTCTTATTTATTTTCTACTCCATCTATCGAGTGTTAAGCAGAAGTAATAATCTAACACAAATTTTGATATCTCTATCTAAGATTAAATGTCAAATAATTGAAATTACACAGTAATTCATTTAACGACTTCTATGGAGTTATAGGCCTCTCGAACTCTATAAACTTCCACGATATGAATCTCTTTTATCCTATTCACAACCCCCTCTCTCGAGTGATAGATTACAAATATATCATCAGTCAATCTATGGTCAGTAGATCAAAAGCATTAAGAACAGGAAAACACAAATAAACCATATGGAAATCCAAATAAATCAATCAATTCATAATAAGCGTAGTTTCAAAACAAGCTACATCGTTCTCCTAGAAAATAAAGTTAGTTCATGATAGAATGAGATACACACATAGACATGTTTAAACATTCCATAAAACCAAATCAAAGTTAGAAATACAAAGACGATTTAGAAGAGCTTCTTTGTTCTCGATGAACGCCTCCGTCTCGTGATGAAATCTCCACTTTTTGCTCCGAGCCATCGTCCTCTCTTTTTCTCATCTTCAAAACCTCGATTTCTTTCTGATAGTGAATGTCAAAAAATCCTCCAAAAACACCTATAAAAGCCCCTAGACTCCGAGTGTATCAGATAAGGAAGGTAGGAAAAGTTTCCAAAACTCTGGCGGTGTATTTACGCCTCGGATGTTGGCGTAATTACTCCCGTGATGTGATAAAATCCTTTCCTCCCACGTTGCGAGCATATTTACTCCTCGTTACAGGCATAGTTATGCCAATTATGGCGTATTTATGCTTCAGAATGGCGTAGTTACGCTTACGCACAATTTTGATTGTAGTAGCCCTGGCGTACTTATCACTCAGAATGGCGTAGTTAAGCCTGATTTAAGTCTCCACAATTTTGATTGCCGTAGCTTTGGCGCCCCATGACAAGCGTATTTACGCCTGTCTCTTCAGTGGAAAATTTGAGGCCTTGACATCAACACACCATTTTGATCAGCTTTTGCACCCTTTTTGTAGAGTCTTCCTACCTTAACATCATCATAATCACGTATTATGGACTAAACATGCATTAATAACATCTTAGGGTTCCGGTTGTAGCTTTGAGCTAATAGAATTACATGCCAAAAATAAAATTTCAAACCTTAATAATTACATTCCCAAAAACGAATGCTAACATTATAGGTTTACACTACTCCTAGAGTAGAGACTATCAAAATCCTGTATCCTATATTCTTTCATGCTCCTTTTAGCTCACTGCCTCAACCCGACCCTTAGCCCTTCAGTCCAAAAGTGTACATATAGGAACAACCCATCATGAGCATGTACATCATTACTTAACATCATAAGGTAATGGCATATAAATAAATGCATGAAAATAATCGTAACATATACTTCCTGGTTAATCGCATTAACCCACTTTGGTTGTCCCTGTTGCATAGTCATGCATATAATCATTAGTTCTTGACATAAATGATTAAAATCATACTTCATATATATGCTCATAATCAACAATGTTATTTAGAAATTGGGATGTTTCTGGTCATGTTATGTCCGCGGAACAATTGGCCCCCTCGCTTCGACATATAGCGGTACTGTGATACCCCTCGCTACACCTTGATAGCGAATGTATCTCCTCGCTAGCTATGTCAGCGGTAAGTACCTTCCTCGCTTTCCCATAACAACTACCAGAACACTCTACCATTCTCAATAACATAGTTAAACATGCATCATCATCATCATATCATAAACATCATCATCTTATAAACATTATCATCTTGTAAACATCATCATCTTGTAAACATCATCATCTTATAAACATCACCATCTTGTAAACATCATCATCATCATAAACGTCCTCATAAACATCATACCATCTTTACTCATCATAAACATCATCATCATAAACTTACTTATCATAATCATCATCATAAACATCGTAAATACTTATGCAATCATTGTGTGGTCATAGTATAGGGATGTGTTTTACCGTCCGATGCCCGTACGTTTCTTACGTACCTTAATTCCCAAAAGTGGAGAAGTTGGAGAACTTTATCTCCTTGATGTTGTTGGTACCTGGGATGGTTCTCTTGAGGGCTCCAAATCTTAACAAAAATCCCACAAACAAAAGTTTTGTGAAGATTTCTCCTCCTTCCTTGCCAAGTTTCGAAAATGGGAAAATGGGTAGGGTTTGAGAGTGAAATTGGGGATTTAAAAGAGTAAAGGATAAAATGGGGTTAAAGTGATGGGTAAAAGGTGGGGTAAAGGGTTATGAAGATTAATTAAAGTTGTACCCCAACAACTAACATGTTGTATAAAATACCCCAACATGGTATTTTAAAAGCATTTTACAAAAATGCACCAAAATTCCACTAAATCCGTATTTTCCTCATAATTAACAATCAATACCAATAAATCATGTAAACACCCCATTTTCTAACATGCATAACATGCACCCTGAAATGCAACCCCCGGGTCACGCCTTATCATGTGACTAAGCATTTCAACATGATAATTAATTTCAACACATAAATCAATTATCACCATAATTAATCATATAAACATCATTAATGCCCAAATTGCATATAATTAATTTCGGGGCATCACAATACTCCCCTCCTTATAAGATTTCGTCCTCGAAATCGCATGCACTTACCCAAAATGAAACTAAACATAAATAACATACCAGAAAATAGTTCCGGGTAATGCTACACCATATGCCGTTCCGTCTCCCACGTAGCCTCCTCGACACCCTGACGATCCCACTGAACTTTGACCATCGGTATAACCTTGCTTCGTAATCTGCGATCCTCTCGATCTAGAATTCTGATTGGTCGTTCAATGTAGGATACATATGAGTCCAACTGCACTTCAGTAGGTTGTAATACATGAGACGGGTCTGACTCATACTTCCGTAACATAGAGACGTGAGAAACATCATGAATCCCAGATAAAGACGGCGGTAGAGCCAAACAGTAGGCCAATGTACCGATACGCTGCAATACTTCATACGGCCCAACATACCTCAGAGATAACTTCCCCGCATACCAAAACGAACCACACCCCTGAAGGGTGAGATCTTTAAAAAGACCTTATCTCCCACTTGGAATTCTAGCGGTCGTCGTCGCTTATTGGCATAGGCTGCTTGCCTATCCTGGGCCGCTTTCATCTTCTGGTGTATCAACTTAATCTTTCCTTCCATATCTCTAATCATATCCGGTCCTCCGACCGCTTTACTAGTCAAGTCCTCCCAATACAGCGTCGACCATAAAGAGCTTCAAAAGGGGCCATTTGAATGCTCGCCTGATAGCTGTTATTATACGAGAACTCTACTAGTGGTAATGAATCTTGCCATGGAGTATCAAACTCCAATACACATGCCCTCAGCATATCTTCGAGCGTCTGTATAGTACGCTCCGTCTGGCCGTCTGTCTGAGGGTGATAAGCGGTACTCAGTCTCACCTCTGTGCCCAAAGCTGTCTGGAGACCCTCCCAGAAATGTGAAGTAAACCTTGGATCTCTGTCAGACACAATCAAGACTGGAACCCCATGCAACCTTACCACATCCCGTACATATAATTGGGCCATCTTTAGGTATGTGAAAGTCATACAGTAAGGAATGAAACGAGCCACCTTCGTCAGCCTATCCACGATCACCCAGATCGCATCAAATCCAGAGGCCGTCCTTGGCAAGTGGGTCACGAAGTCCATAGATATGTGCTCCCACTTCCATTCAGGTACCTCTAAGCTCTTCAGCTCGCCACCAGGCCTCTGCCTCTCCGCTTTTACTTGCTGACAAATCAAGCATTTCTTGACAAAGGTGGTGACGTCTCTTTTCATCCGTCTCCACCAAAACTGGTCGCATAAGTCCTTGTACATCTTTGTTCCACTTGGATGTATGCTAAACCTGCTGCTATGAGCACGATGCAAGATCCCTAGGCGCAACTCTGGTGCCCTCGGCATTACCCAACGGTTACTAAGCCTCAAGGAACCATCTTCTGCCACTCTGAACTTTGATAACTGACCCTGAAGTACTATCGATGACCATCTCTGAACCTCATCATCCGACCTCTGGGCTTTCCTGATAGCCTCAAATGTCTGGCTCATCCAATAAGGTCGACACTCGCACCGGCGACGTGTCCACATCGAAATCATAGCCCAGATGGCAATAAGAAGTCATCATAGCTGATAAACTCATGGCATCCTCAGCAGTACTCTTCACCTTCCGACTTAAGGCGTCTGCTATCAAGTTTGCTTTACCAGGATGATACTCAATTTCACAATCATAATGCTTGAGTAAATCCATCCATCTTCTTTGCCTCATATTCAGCTCCGCTTGGGTGAATAAGAACTTCAAGCTCTTATGGTCCGTATAAATGGTAAACGTTGTACCATATAGGTAATGCCTCCAAATCTTCAAGGCGAAAATGATGGCCGCCAGTTCCAGATCATGAACTGTGTATCTGCTCTCATGAGGCTTCAACTGCCTTGAAGCATAAGCCACCACGTGCTTATCCTGCATCAATACACAGCCCAAACCCTGCAATGATGCATCCGTGTACAAAGCAAACCTCTTATTCTCAGAAGGAATCACCAATATAGGTGCCGTAGTCAAACGACGCTTCAATTCTTGGAAGCTTTCCTCACAAGCTTCGGACAAATAGAACGGGACTCCTTTCTGAGTCAGCTGTGTCAACGGCTTAGCGATCTTAGAGAATCCCTCGACGAAACATCGGTAATAACCTGCTAAACCAAGGAAGCTCCGTATCTCGGGTACAGAAGTGGGTGTAGCCCACTCCATCACAGCTTCAACCTTCCTGGGATCTACAAATATCCCGCTGTTTGATATAACATGACCCAAGAACACGACACTGTTCAACCAGAACTCGCACTTCCTGAGCTTTGCATATAACTGGTGATCCCTAAGGATCTGGAGTACTGTCCTCAAGTGCTTCACGTGTTCCTCTTCGGTCCGAGAATAAATGAGTATATCATCAATGAAAATAATGACAAACTGATCCAAATATGGTTGGAATACTCTGTTCATCAGACTCATAAAGACAGCTGGGGCATTTGTCACCCCAAAAGGCATGACTAAGAATTCATAGTGCCCATACCTAGTCCTGAAAACTGTCTTCTGAACGTCATCTTCCCTTACCCGAATCTGATGATACCCCGACCTCAGATCGATCTTACTGTAGAGCTTCGTACCCTGCAACTGGTCAAACAAATCATCGATCCTCGGAAGTGGATACTTATTCTTCACGGTGGCTTTGTTCAGTTGTCTGTAATCGATGCACAGACGCATCGAGCCATCTTTCTTTTTGACAAATAGGACTGGTGCGCCCCAGGGCAATACGCTAGGGCGTATGTAACCCTTATCAAGGAGTTCTTGCAACTGAACCTTCAACTCCCTTAACTCTGCTAGTGCCATCCTATACGGGGCATGAGAAATGGGATGCGATCGGTTGGGGACATTGGGATGTCCGTCGCGTATTGATATTAGAGAAATGTTAGGTAGTGATCTACTATATCTTATTGGTTGTACTACGATGAGTAGTTCATGATGTGGTTCATGAATTGTGAGGGTAATAATAATACAGGAATGATACGGTATTGTATACCGTGATTGAATGTGTGACACGTCGGTAAGTTTTGAATAAACCTAAGAAGGCTGCGATTTCCTAGCCAGGTAAGATGACTTATTGTTGCAGTAATATAGTGAGCTTGTTGTAGCCACTATACTACTTATCGGAATCGAGTATGGTTAATCGTATACGATGAGAGGTTATAATGGACTAGTGTAGTCACTATAATGCTTTTGAGCTTGAGGTGAGAGATACCTCAAGAGAGCATTCTTACGTTAAATGCATCGAGGAGCTTGTGTTGTGACAGGTCAGTTTTGTTGGGAGCACCAACGTGAGTGTCAACAAGTTATGGTTGTCTCTATTGAGTAGTCTTGCATTGAGAATGTAATGGTAAACCGTAACCAGAGTTATGAGATATAAATTAGTGTGGTAACACTACCTTACCGATTGTATCTCTTGGGAAGATAGTATCGTATGTTGATTTGGTTTGGAACGATGCCTGTCGCGAGGACAGTGGTAAGTATTACTGGTGATGGACCTAGTAATTACTTGAGTTCATTAGGTGACGTATGGAGAGACGTCCCCAGGAAGATACTTGAGAGTATCTGAGTACTATTATGTTAGTATGGAGTGTGGTTGGAATTTGTGTGCGTCGTGTACGCGTATTTGGAAGTGATTGGTGATAGTGGCACGTATACACTATCCTGAACCAGTTGTATATTTGTTGGTTTATGGATACATTTTAGTATAAATGTATCTAGATTGTCCGAACGGTGGTTCGAGATTGGAGAGTCATGGGAGCATGACACCTTCCTTGTGACGAAAGAGGTCTTGATATACCGGTTGGGAATCCGTGAAAGATTCGATGAGTTGGTGCACGTGGTGCTGATGTTGAATTCACACCAGTAGTCGTTAGTTCGTCAGTCATCATTCTCTACTGAATGAGAATAACTGAGTGATTGGCAATCGTGTCTGGGGCTTGTGAGTATGATTGGAGATACCCAAGTCGAGTGCATTAAGTATGCATGTGGAATTTTTGGTGCTCAGGAATATATATCGATATGTATATGCAAAAGCCAACATTTTATGCTTGTTGAGCACCAAGTTGATGTGTTTAGATTGGTAAATCTCTGGTAAGAGATTGTGGTATCCTTGAAATTGGTAACCTCGATGGGACAATTTATTTTGAGGAATAAATTGTGAGGTTTTGGTTGAATCTCTTCCGAGAAGAGGTTGTCATACTTTTGGGCTAACGAAGTGTGTTGCTAACAAATTCGATAGTGTCCTTATAGTAGAATTGTTGCTTCTAAGGATAAGACAAGGGACGACCAGGATTCGAATTTGTTTGGTGTCGTTGTCGACACATGTTGTGAGAATGCAATTGATTTTCTTGCATGTTCTCTATGGAATCTTGAGACTTTGAGGAGTTTTCAATGGTATGTTGGGGCCAAGATGTTATTTCTTGGAACACACGGATGTTGACATCTGTGAAGATGTGTTTTTGGTGTTGATCGGTAGCCGTGAGTTGCCCGATCCGAGTTGCAAGTAGTGCAACTACTCCTTTGATGGAGATGATAATTGGAGAACGGAAACCGAGTTTAGTGTAATTATATTGTTGTATACTAATGGTTTCTTTCGTAGGGATGCGTATTTGGCATCGTAGACAAAGTTGCAGAGATGTCATTGAGATGAGATCTATGTTGGAATCAGGAATGATTCGAGTAGAGAGCAGTTAGGGTCGATCGACTGCTTTTGGGTAGTTAACATTGAAGTATGTTAACATCATTTTGAGATTGTGGTGGTTTGGGAGAATATATCAATTCCAGACTTGGTGCGAGGTCGATGTCCTCATGGTTGGTGTTTCCTTCATGACGTGTTCATGAATTGATACTGTGCACTCGAGTCGAATCAAGCCTCGGTGGTACTTGGCGTATGCGTGTGTAATTTCGAGGATGAAATTTTATTAGTGGGGGACAAATGTGATATCCAGAAATTAATTGTGTTAATTCCGGAGTGATTATAATCCATAATGGATTTTAATTGTAGTAATTATGAGATAATTATGGCGTTGAGACTCCCGAGGATTTTAATCCGATATCGGGGTGGTTGGCTCCAAGGGTTGAGATTTATTCTCATTGATGTGTTAAACCTTGGAATTGTGTTGGTAGTTGGATCTGGAGTCTGGGGAACTTTAGATTGACGTTTGTGATGTGATTGAGTGAGTGAGAGATAATTAGTGAACACACGTGATTTTTAATGAGTTTTGGGGCGAGTATTTGAGACTCGGGTTTCTGGAGCCTTGGTACTATATATAGTGGACTCGGTTTTCAATCATTTCTCATTACTCACTTTCTCTCACCTCTCTCCTGCCTCTCTCTTCTCCTCCCTTTTCCCCTTTCCCTTTCCCTTTCTTCTCCCATGGAAGAATCGATAGAGGCTCGCTTTTCGGAGCGAGATTTCTCGAAGATAATTGGGTAATATCGTCCCCTCATTGTTATCTTCGTATTGATTGTGGTTTTTTGAAGTTTGGTTGAGCATGATAATGGATTTGGGTTTTGGGGATTTTTGGTTAAATTGTTATGTGTTGTTTTTGGTGTTTTTATTGAGTATAAAGGGAGTATTTGAAGTAGTGAAGGTGTTGGGGGTGTTGGTTTTAATTTTGGGTGTCAAAAACACCATTGAAACTAAAATTTTGGAAAACCGCAGGTCGTGATCTATCGCGGCGTTGGCGCCGATCGATCGCGACATAACGCTGAAATTTGATGACGATAAACAGTAACTGCGATCGATCGCGAAAAGCCATCGATCGATCGCGGGGAGGCAGTTGATTTTGGTGATCGATCGGCGTGGATTGGTGATCGATCGCGGGGGTTTGAATTTCATGCAGTAAGATCTCGCGATCTATCGCGGGAAAATGACGATCGATCGCGGCCCTTGTTCCTTTGTTTTTTTTCAAACTTTTGATAAATGATGGGATTTCGGAATTGGGGTATGTTTGGTAGATTTTCTTGGCAATGTCTACTCCAATGGAAATATTGCACTTTAAAATGAAATGGTTTGAATTGAACTGTAGTTGGTTATGTGCTACTCGTTCGAGTAAATCGATAACTCATTGAACGTAGGGAAAAATGGGATGCCTTGGTTAGTATACAGTGTTCTGTATTTATGAGTAATCATCATGATAGGATGATGTATTTGGGGGTGGAGTACATGCTTGAGCATGGGGTTATGTGCTTTTAATTGATAGTGAGTTATTAACTGTGTATAGCAAATAATTCACTGAATCTCGGGGCATAGGCAAGGATTGGCTCTTGATATTGGATTATGAGGTACGTATAACTTACGAGCATAGTTTTATATATTATTTTCATTGAAATGAATTATATATTGCTGTTGTGATGAGTTGGCATGTATTGTGAATCATGTGATGGCGCTATTGAACGAGCAATAGTACAATGTTGTCGCTGTTGAGTGAGTATTGGTTATGATGCCGCCACTGTTGAGCGTGCACGAGGTTAAAGTGTCGCCGCTATTGAGCGAGTAATGGATATAAGATAATGGAATTGTAAAATCATTAATTGAGATTTATATGATTTCTGTAAATCATTAGTGTAATGATTAGTTAGATTTTATTATGAGATTGGCGATTTGAGCATGAGTAGGGTTAATCAATATAATGATTAACTGATTTGGAGTTTGATGATTGGTTATTGTGAGTACAGGAACAACACGAGAGATCTCATACGGTAACTGTACATACAGGGAGTACCCTCTAATTTTACAGCTTTATATACTGTAGATTATGAATTGTGATATTGATGTTATTGTGATGGTGTGATTGGTATGCTCACCTCGTGTAGGGTTGTTTCTGTTGGAACAGGTAGAACATGTACATCATTGGCTCTGGAGTTGCGTTCGAGCTGGTGATCGAAAATGCTCCCATGGTTGAGGTACAAACATTGGTATTGAGTGACGTGTTATAAAATAGATATACATTTATTTCTTCAATGCTCGTTTGTGAGCATTCTCATATGTGTATATGGCTTGTATAAGATTATGTGATTCTGTCTTTTTCATTTATGTGTTGCATGCAATTAATTAAGAGGAATTGCATGATGAATCGAGAGTGTGAGATTGTTGCATTTATGTAGTGTATACTAATTCTAGTTGAATTATATTGGGAATTGAATGGAAAGAGGATTAATGTCAAAAATTTATAGTTAACATTGTTAGAAGCATTTATAAGAATTCCCTAATGATACGAATGTGTGCACTAATGCATGTGATAACGCACTAATAGCGGGTTAAGGTAGCGAGGCCTTACACATAGCTAAGTGATGACCGTCAGTGGTCGTCGTCATCCATGGACGGTTCTGGAAGTGGTGGTGGATGGAAATGAGGCGGCTGTGGAAACAATCTATTAGGGAACTCCTGAGCGAGGGCTGAGGTGAAATCCATCACAAAGTTCATGTATGTGTCTTGACGGTACTGGATGATCTTGGCACTGCAGTTATGCTTTGTGACGCTGCTGGAACGCTTCCCATTGATGAGATTGATCCAATACATAATGCTCCAAATGAGTGAGTCTGTTCGCGATGTTGTGAAGGTCAGGAGTTGGAGCAGATTCATCCAGTGCTGGCTCACTCGATGTGCCTGCATGGCTAGATGATTGGGGGCGTCGACCTCGAATAGCAGTTCTCAACAACATGATCGGCTTTTGAATTTTCAACTGTTCTTCATCATCAGCCCATCGCACCCCCGCATAGTTGCATAGATCAGTAATCAGCATGGGGTGTGGGAATCCCAAAGTCGTTGCTCCCCTGCAAGCAAACTCAATGGAGGATTGTGGGACATGCCCTAAGTCAATAGATAAGCCAGTTACAGTAGCAAAGAGCAAGACAACTCTCTACTTCATCACATCATCGGTGTGAAGAGCTAGTTTAATCCGTGCATTGAGAAAGGAAAACCACGATTTCTCATCTTCTTGTAGTGCCGAGGCTGGAATTTGACAAAACAGTCCTAGTTCATTTTCCAACGCGCATTAGGGCCACACAACCTCAGAATGATCTCATTATAGTCGAGGTGCTCAGTTGTATAGTTAGTGTAGTCGTCGTCGTCCACATCTGGCATGTCCAAGAATGTATTGATGTTGTGGCGATCAAAGGCTACCATTTGCCTCGAACCAAGACTTTGTAGTCCTAATGTCTCGCAGAGAGGTTGGCATAAAATTCACGTACCACAGGTTGCACCACATCATTCGGTTCCTTAATACATTCGCCCTAACCACGAGCTCTGGCACTTTGAAGGATGGAGTGGTGGGGATCAGAGAAGTCAAACCCTTGTTCACTTATCTAGGGCCTATCTATTCCCAACTTATAGTTCTTTTCAGCGTCTTCGTCCAGAATTTATGGGCATCAAAGGATGCCGGTGAAGAAGAGGGTTCTTTTTGTTTGGAAGTGCTCCCCTTTTGTTTCTTTTTAGGTACCATTAGATGTGTACTTCCAATATAACAAGAAATAACAATAACCTACAAAAGTTCTCCCAACTTGGATAATTCAATCCCACAACAGGCAATTCAAGTTTCTAACTCCACAAGAATAGCACACACAGTTCAAAACTTCAACTCTATCAAAGCACAAAATTTTTCCACTATTCCTACACAAGAGCTAAATAATATTCGAGAAAGTTTACTCACCCCACCTTAGATGGAGAAAAATCGAGTTTTGGTTGGAGGAGTAGGAGCACCACTTAGCAAACCCCCTAAACTTGCTTCCTGCAAGAATTAGCTCCAAAAACCTGCAAATTATAGTGAAAATAACATATTTCAAATATAGAGGTGCTTAAACAATTGAATTGAAGATTAAAGAGTGAATATTTGGATTTTTGTGGGAGGGAGGCATGGGCGAGGGATGGGTTAGGGTTGTTTTTTGTGTGTGTAAATGTGTGTAAAAGTCTGAAATTTTTTGACTTAAATCACAAGTGGCGTAACGACACCTCATAAGAGGCGTAATTACACCTACTGCACGGCCTTGACTCCCCTTTTTTTAGAATTTTTTGATAGGCGTATTTACGCCTGTTTACTAGGCGTAAATACGCCTGGTCTTCGACTTTGAAGAGAAATTTTTTTCTGACATATTTACAACTGATTACAGGAGTAAATATGCCATTACTGCCCCCTTGAGACTTAAAAAATAAAAATAAAAAGTAAAAACTAAAGGATATGGAATTTGGGTTGCCTCCCCAAATGCTCTTAGTTTATAGTCATCAACCCGGCTATCCTCCATTTGTTCACTTAAGCTCGCTCATATGAAAGTAGTCCATGTTCCTTACTTTTGTCCCATCAGAGTGCTTCAAATGCTGACCATTTAGTTGAAATGTTTGACCATCATTGCATTTTAGTTCGATTGATCCGTGTGATATAACTTTTTCGATAATGAACGGCCGGACCATCGTGTCTTTAAATTTCTTGGAAAAGGTCTAAGATGAGAGTTACAAAGACTTGACCAGGAATGAACTCCCTTCTCATGATCTTCGTGTCATGCCAATTCTTTGTTCTCACCTTGTAAATTTTTTGCATTTTCATAAGCTTCATTGTGAAACTCATCTTTTCAGTGAGCTGTAGCAACCGTTGCTCACCATCGGCCTTCAAATCGAAGTTCATCTCCTTTGTGGCCCAGAAAGCCCGATTCTCCAACTCTACAGGTAAGTGGCGTGCTTTCCTGAAGACAAGATGATATGGAGACATACCAATGGGCGTTTTCAATGCATTTCTGTACACCCATAATGCATCATCCAATTTCAGAGCTCAATCCTTTCGGTTGATGCTGACAGCCTTTTCTAGAATTAGCTTAATTTCCCGGTTAGAAATTTCAGCTTTACCATTCGTCTGTGGATGATAGGACAGTGCAATTTTGTGTCACACTGTGTATTTGGTCATGAGAGCATTGAAGATCTTGTTACAGAAATGAGTCCCTTCATCACTTATAATCGTTCGCGGAATGCCTAACCTGGTAAAGATGTTCTTTTGCACAAACTTAACCACAACATGAGCATCATTATTGGATGTGGCGATTGCTTCAACCCACTTAGAAACATAATCCACTGCCAACAAAATATACTATTGACCACAAGAGGGTGGGAAGGGGCCCATGAAATCAATACCTCATACATCAAAGATCTCCACTTCCAAGATATTTGTCAATGGTAGCTCATGGCGTTTGGAGATATTACCAATTCGTTGACAACGATCACACGTCTTCACCAATGTATAACTGTCTCAATGTAGCTCTAGCCAATAGAAACCTGATTGAAGAACTTCCGACGTGGTCCTTGATGCTCCAAAATGTCCCCCATAAGGTGTTGATTGGCATTTTTCTAAAATTTCCTTGTTTCCTCATCAGATACACATCGCCTGACAATTTGATCTACACATCTTCTGAATACATGTGGCTCATCCCAGTAGTAACTCTTGATGTCATGAAAGAACTTTTTCCTTCAGTGATAATTGAGGTCTGGAGACAATATACCACATGACAAATAGATAGCAAAATCAGCAAACCAAGTGGTACTAGTACTTACCTCAAAGAGATGTTCATCACGGAAATCTTCTTGTATGACTCCATGTTCTACTTTATCCTCTAATTGTGAGGGGCCCGGTTCTAATCACGCGTTTAATTATCACACAATGATTATTTTTACGTGCATGGCGGAAGATTAATTTAAAATTCTTGTCAAGTGGCCCTAAAAACGTTTTTTCGCTTTTTGATGATACATATATGATGATACTTAAATTATATATGTATGTATTTAGTTCACAGATAATACTGCATTCATCATTCAAAATAACAAGTAAAGTCTCAAAAGTACGGTAATACTTCTACGTAATACTCAAGGCATTCTCCGGTGAAGAAACATAGTTTTAAAAATGTTCACTAAGACCTGGGACACAAAACATAAAACAGGAACTTGAGCTCACTCTCAAAGAGCTCTGGTATACATCGATGCTTCATCTCGAGCATCCGCAGTACATTCACATGTACCACATGTCATGCCCATACAACAAATACATGACAGGACCCCCGCGAAGGGGGTCGGAACCTAGTATGAGAAACATGTAAAATCACAATAAATGACAAAGTATTATGCGATGCATGCCGTGCATGAATGCAAATGCATATGAAGCTTTGACAATACTTTCCATACCACATGATGACACATTTCCAATCCTCTAATTGACGTGTTTGCATAATCACATAGTCTCTTGATCCAGATGACAAAGCTAATACTGAAGCTATAGTCAAACGTTGTTTCAGTTTATGGGTACTGTTTTCATATTCATCTGAACAACTGAAACCCTGATTCTTCTTGGTCAATTAGCAGTGGACTTTGCTATTTGCGAGGATTACTCATGCAACACTTGTAATGGCCTGCCAAGATCCAAGAAACTTAAAATTCCTGCACACTGGTTGATCTGGAGCAAAATCATTGTTGCCCCTCTTTTACTTGGATTAACTGATATCTTTCAAGCAGATATCTCAAGACCCAAAAACGTAACTCGATCCAACCAGAAATTACACTTTGATTGTTTAGTATACAATCGGACTTCTCGAAGTGTCTAAAGATCTATTCACAAGTGTTCCTTGTGATCTTTCTTGGTTCGTAAATACACCAATATGTCATCAATGGATACGAGGACAAATTTGTCCAAGATGTTCCTTGAACACTCCAATCCTCAATTTCATGAACACTGACGGTACTATCGTTAGACCAAAAGGCATTATCTGAAGTTTGAAATACCCGTATCTGATTCTGAACACTGTCTGCAAAAAGTCTCCCTCTCTGACTCGAATCTAAAGGTTTCTGATCGAAAATCAATCCTTGAATAGACTGATGTTCCATAAATGGATTATTGATTCTAGGCAGCGGGTATTTATTTGGTAGTCCCACGATTCTGTTGCCTGTAATCGACGCATTTATTCATCGTACCATCTTTCTTCTACACAAAAGAATAGGTGCTCCACATGGTGACATACCCGAATGTATGTAACCTTTACTCATCAGCTTCTGCAACTGCTTTATCAATTCCTAGAATTCTGCTGATGTAATCTCATACAGTGTTTTACCAACTGTCGCCGTACCTGGCATCATTTCAGTGTCGAAAATGATTTCCCTCTCTGGTGGGGAATCCTGAAATCTCATCTGACTAACACATTAGGAAGTTCTCTATAACATTACATATATGGTAATTGTTGTTCTTCCTTTGTGATATCAATCGTATAATTTATATATCCTTAATTTTCCAAGGACAACAATCAAAGCGTGATTCATCATCGATACTAATGGTAATATCCTGGTACACCTAGCCATAACAATTTCACGTAAGACCATTATATGATCGAAACCTTACTATTCTTGAACCAGGGACAATACAGGGGATCCCGGATGAGGATGATACCATCCAGGGAGTATCATTTAAATTCATGGCATTTACATTCGGTAAATATGAACTGTAATATTATGATTATTGGATTGGTGATATTGGTATGCTCACCCCGTGTGGGGGCTGTCTCTGTTGGGGCATGTGATACAGGTGTAGCAGCAGCTTTAGAGTTGAACTCGGGCTGTTGATTAGAGGTACTTCCAGAATTGAGGTACCAGAGTTGGTTGAATAAGTACATAGATCCAGAGTTGAGATCGAGTTGTGCTTGTGAGGTGCTTCCAGGATTGAAGTACCAGTAACGGTATCTGGTAGAGTATTTTATACATTAGATACACGCTTATTCATTAGTGCTCATATGTGAGTACGTTTTTATGTGTATATGGAATGTATAAATGGGCTATGGATTTTCTCTCTTCATTTATAGTTTGCATGCAATTAAATATGGAATTGCTAAATGAACTGAGAGTATGTTAGTGTATTATAAGGGTGCATGCTTTGTAAGTGATCTTGGATGGGGAATTTGAATATTATGTGGATCAAATGCAAGAAATTTTCTGGATAGTATATGGTGTTACACTTGCATATGTTTTTTTCCCATTATAGTATGATTATATGCAATAATGGTATGGATTAATACACTAATAACGGGTTAAGGGCATAGGGGTCCTTACATTAGTGGTATCAGAGCGGTGGTTTGCTCTTTGGGGCTGTTGAGGCCTGGAACATGCTGATAGGAATGGGTTGCACATACTTATGCATGATGGTAGTTAGTGTTGTGTGGCACAACTATATTGCTTATTTGCGTTTATGATAAGTGTTCATAATTGGAATATGTTGTTGCTAACCATGGTGGTTGCAGGGTCAGATGAGACATGGATTATGCAATACGGTTACATATATATCGGAGTGATGATTTTAATGCTTTGCCGCTAAATGTTGAAGCGATGGTAAAATTCCGCATGTCACATTTGAAGTGAGGTGCATTAAAATACACTCATGGTGATTTTTATTGGAATGCGGGTTCTGCATTACGGTTGCATGCATGGCGTAGCGATGTGAATACTTGCCGCTGTCATACCGTAGCGATGAGAGAATATTTGCCGCTGATATAAAGCGAAGAACACGACCGCTGTCATATAAAGCGAGGGATATTATTTTCCGCTGGTATTGTCTAAGCGAGGGGTATTTCCGTTGTCATGTAACGCGAGGGGTATTTCCGCTGTCATGATAAAACGGGGAGTAGTGGCGCCGCTGTCATACCACCGCGATGAAGAATATTTGTCGCTTAAGCGAGGGATATTATACCGCTAATATGGCGTATCCATGAGCTTTCCGCTGTCATATGATAGCGACGGAGGATATTTACCGCTTAAGCGAGGGATATTATGCCGCTGGTATGTCAAAGCGAAGTAGCGAAGAGGGATATTTGCCGCTTCTTAGCGAGGGATATCATGACGCTAGTTTATTGGCGATGGTTTATGCCGCCGGGTATCTATGTAGTGATGATTCATTCCGCTAGTTTATTGGCGATGGTTTATGCCACCGGGTATCTATATAGCGATGTTCATTCCTCTAGTTTATTGGCGATGGTTTATGCCGCCTGGTATCTATATAGCGATGGTTTATTTCGCTATTCTATTGGCGATGGTTCAAGCCACCGGGTATTCATAGCGATGGTTTATTCCGCTATTCTATTGGCGATGGTTCATGCCGCCTGGTATTCATAGCAATGGTTTATTCCGCTATTCTGTGATATCCCCGAAATGATTATGTGATTTTAAACATTAACTATGTTATGAAGATTATGGTATTAATTTATTTGGGTTGAATTAAAAATATATGGGAAATGCGTTTCAGGGTGCATGTGATATATGTTGGGAATTTGGGTTATGGCATGATTATTTGGGGTGGATGTTGTTTGTTTTGGGTGAAGCATGTTTAATTGGAATTTGAAGTATTTTATTGATTAAATACTATAAAATATCATGTGAGGATATTTTAATACATCGTGCTAAATACCGGGACCAAAACATAACACATCACATAACCCATCACCCAACCACCCCCCCCCCCCAAACCCATACCTGCAGCAGCTGCCCCATACCCCCACTTGCCCTCTCCTTTCCCTCCACCTCCATCACTCTTTCTCCCCCAATCCGTCCAGCAGCAGCTTAGCATGTAGGAGGAAGAGATCGCAAATTTCAAGCCTTAAAACCTTGCAAAAAGTTGGAGCCAAGAGGGGTGAGGAACCATATCTTGTTTTGGTTAATTTTTGGTTGAGTTGAGTTAGAGTTGGGGTGGTATAAAGCATGTTGGTTTATGTTTGGTTGAATTTTTGTTTTGAGTGCTTGCATGATAGTATAATGAAGCCCCTAGCATGTTTCTTTGAACATGATGCATGTTTAATTGGGTGGATTTATTGGTGTGAAAAGAGGCGTTCGAAAATCTGGAAAAGAAATATGGTACCCTGTTCTTGAAGAACTTGAGTGAGTACTGATTTAGTTGGGCGATTTTGATGCATGTGGGTTTAAGTTTGGGTAGAACTTTGATTTGAATACATTCATGGTAGTGTATTGTAGCTCTTAGCATGTTTGTTCAAGCATGTTGTATGTCTTATATGCTAGATTGAATGGTATGAAGATGGGTGTTCGAAAAATCTGGAGAAATCGCGCACACAGCGTGTGGCGATCGTTCGCTACAAACGCAACGATCGATCGCCGAAGGCCAGTAGCTAAAATCAAAGGCAGGCGATCGATCGTCATAAATGGAGCGATCGATCGCCTCGAGCCAGTGAAGTCTGGCGATCGATCGCCTAGATGCAGCGATCGATCACCAGATGCTGAATAGTGGAAAATGATGTTTTTGTTGGATTTTTTGATTTTGGTCTATAAATTGGCATCTAATATTGTGTTGTACACTGGTGTAGAGCCTTCACAGATAGCTACACAACGCAGGGGATAGAGTCCTGCAACATACCATATTTTGGAAAGGTACGTAAGCGACGTACGGGCACCCAACGGTAACATATATTATATGTTTGTTGATTTGACACATGATGGATACAAGTATGTATAAGTTTGTGCATTATGATTACGATACATGTTGTTTATGCATTGTTGTTGCATATGTATGTTGTGGAACATTTGGTGTATATTCCACGAGTCAGGGTTATCACAGTGATGATTTTAATGCTTACCGCTTATACAGCTAAAAATGTGGAGCGAGGGGTGTAGGTCCGCTTGCACATGGAGGCGAGGTATTCCATACGAAGCGATGATAGAAATACCGCTTGTATGAAGAAGCGAGGGAGGGGAGTTCCGCTTATTATGAAGTTATGATGCGAGGGGCATTAAAATACACTGATGATAAACTGACTAAGGATTGAAGTAAAGATTTAAGAAGTGAAGTTATGTCATGACATTTATTTAAAGAACCCATAATATCATATATTGATTTGATTATGAGTTATGGTACAGGGACAACCAAAATGGGCGTTTTAAATGCATTGGAAATTCAGGAAGTATCCTATGCCTATGATTTATGCATTTATGCTTTACATTCATATTATGATTGATATGAACTATGATGTGCTCATGTGTTGGGGGTTGTCTTTGTAGGTGCTTTTGATATGGAGAACTAGGGTTGGGGTTGATACGCTGAGCTGTAAGGAGTGCTACAGGATTAGCAGAGCAGAATTTTCCTTTTTGTATAGTTTCTACAAAGAGTAGAGTAAAGCTATAATTTGGTACCTTTTGTTAGGAATATGTATAATTCCTTTTGAAGTTTTGGTATGTAATCTCTTAAGCTCAGGATTATCAGCACGGCCTAATACTCTGATTTATGAATGCTTAGTTCTCTTAATTGCACTTAGAATCTTGTTTAGATAACGGGGTATTACATTTAGTGGTATCAGAGTAGTGGTTAGATAACAAGGGAACGAGTAAAGGGTAGCCTTTAGAAACAAGTTGGCTAGGTATTCATTGGTGGGCATGTTTATGCATATGGTGCATATTCTTGTTATCTAACGGCTTATATTATGAATTGCTTTTTGTATTGTTGTTAACCCCTGTGTTACAGCATGGTGGCTATTAATCCGGAGAACCCCAATGAAGAGGTGGGAGATGTAGGCAGTATCAATGCCAGTATTGCTCAGTCAAATCCTCTACCGCCACCTGCTGTAGGCATGGAGCCTAGTGCACAGATACTGCTACTAGGGGAGATAAGTTTGACCCAATTCTTGAGCTATCATCCACCGCTATTTGAAGGGACTGAGACTGGGGAAGCAGCCGAGGAATGGCTTGAGAGACTAGAGCGGATATTTGTATCGGCACCCTGTGCACGGACTGCCTGGCTGAGGTTGGCAGAGTTTCAGTTGGCGAAGAAGTCTTCCATGTGGTGGAAGACAACAGTTATGGAGCTGAGGGCACAGGGTATGACAGTGGATTGGACTGTGTTCAGGACCCGGTTCCTTAACCGGTATTTCTCCGCCGCCGCCAGACAAGTAAAAGAAGATGAGTTCACCAACCTGAAGCAGGGCAGCTTGACTGTATCATATTATGCCATGCAATACTCTTCACTGTTGAGGTATGTACCTCACATTGTTGTGAACGGTCACGCCAAGATGAGGCATTTTCTGAAAGGGCTGAGGCCAGAGTTATTTGATCGGGTTGTCTCCAACAACCCCAGCTCATTTGATGATGCCTTGACTAGGGCAGAGCTGGCGGAGATTGGGGTTAGTGTGTACAAGGAAGCTGTACCCCCTTTTGTACCACCACAGAGACCAGCTGTTGACAGCCTGAGGCCACGAGGAGACCAGTTTAAGCCTCGTGGGGCTTCTTCATCTTCTAGATTTGGTGGGAAGAAATTTCAGAATCAGAAGCAAGGTAATCGGGGACCAGCTCAGGGAAATAGAACAGGAGAGAACAAGTGTGACAACTGTGGAGGATTTCACTTGACACGTGACTGCCGAGGCTGTTATGTTTAAGCAGGGTGGGGCACCTGGCACGGGTTTGCCCCAATCGGTAGGTCAGGCAGACTCTGGGCCGAATAGGCCAAGATTTGACGCCAGGACGGCACCACAGAGACAGCAGTTTGCACCTCGACCACCGGGAGGTCAGGCGGCAGGACTGCCGCAGGGTCAAGTATATGCATTGACGCTAGATCAGGCAGAGGCAGCTCCGGAGGAGGTGATTGCTGGTACGTGCTACTTACTTACGTACCCTGCATTTATTTTGGTAGATACAGGTGCTTCTCATTCATTATATCTTCTGCTTTTGTGGAGAGACACCACTTGTGTTCGTCTCCGTTGCCCACGCCTCTTATGGTCTCGACACCCACGGGAAAGCATGTGATTGCGGATTGACTGTTATCTGATTGCCTCATTTATTTTGAGGGCAACAATCTGAGGGCCGATCTGATTTTATTGAATATGGCAGATTTTGACTGCATTGTCGGCATTGATGTGTTGAGCAGATACCAGGCCGTGGTTGATTGCCGACAGAGGATGGTGCGCTTTCTATCTGATCAGGGGTTTCAGTGGACCTTCTATGGGGACGGCTCTCGTCCAAGGATTCCGTTGATTTCGGCAGTTAAGATGTCGCAGTTGTTAGAACACGGTCACTCATGCTATCTTATTTATGTCGTGGACGTATCAGAGGAAAAAGAAGAGTTGAGGATCGAGGATATACCAGTAGTTGCGGAATTCACCGATGTGTTTCCGGATGAGATTCCAAGATTTCCGCCGATCAGAGATGTGGAGTTTGTGATTGAATTACTGCCAGGGACATCTGCTATTTCCCATGCCCCTTATAGGATGGCACCGGCAGAGTTGAGGGAGCTGAAAGTGTAGTTGCAGGAGCTCCTCGACAAAGGATACATTCGCCCTAGTGTATCACCATGGGGTGCACCAGTCTTGTTCGTAAAGAAAAAGGATGGTTCAATGCGTCTGTGCATCGATTACCGTCAATTGAATAAAGTGACGATTAAGAACAAGTACCCCCTTCCGAGGATTGATGACTTATTTGATCAGCTTCAGGGCACGGAGCTTTACTCGAAGATTGACTTGAGATCAGGCTATCACCAGATACGAGTTAGAGCTGATGACATACAAAAGACAGCCTTTCGAACTCGGTATGGGCACTATGAGTTCTTAGTGATGCCATTCGGGGTGACGAATGCCCCTGTAGTATTTATGAGCCTGATGAACAGAATATTTCAGAAGTATCTTGATCAGTTCGTGATCGTGTTTATTGACGACATTCTGATTTATTCAAGAAGTAAGGAGGAGCATGCCAATCATTTGAGGACGGTGCTTCAGATCCTGAGGAATCATCAGTTGTACGCCAAGCTCAGCAAGTGTGAGTTCTGGCTGCGCCTACTACACTTCCTGAGATCCAAAGTTTTCTTGGTTTGGCCGGGTATTATCGACGCTTTGTCGAAGGGTTTTCAAAGATTTCCAAGCCATTGACTCAGCTAACTCAGAAGGGAGTTCCATTCTTTTGGTCGGAAGCTTGTGAGCAGAGCTTCCAAGAATTGAAGCATAGATTGACTTCAACGCCAGTATTGGTGATTCCCATGGAGAACAAGGGGTTCGTTCTCTATACTGACGCATCGCTTCAGGGTTTAGGATGCGTACTGATGCAGGATAAGCACGTTGTGGCTTACGCTTCGAGACAATTGAAGCCACACGAGACGAGGTATCCAGTCCATGATTTTGAACTAGCAGCTATAGTGTTTGCCTTGAAGAATTGGCGACACTACTTATATGGTACCTCATTACCATCTTCACTGATCACAAGAGCCCGAAGTTCTTGTTTACGCAGGCTGAGCTGAATATGAGACAGAGGAGATGGATGGACCTGCTGAAGGATTATGACTGTGAAATCGAATACCATCCTGGAAGAGCAAATCTGACAGCCGACGCTTTGAGTCGGAAGGTGAAGAGCACGGCAAAGGATGCCATGTGTCTATCAGCTATGATGGGCTCCTACTGCCAGTTGGGATTTGATTATGATGTGTCTGCTTCACCAATACAGGTATCAACCTTATTAGCTGAACCGGTTATTTATGAGCACATCCGGAAGGCTCAGGAGACCGACGAGGAGGTTCAGAGATGGTTGTCATTGGTTTGTCTGGATCAGTCGTCGAAGTTCAGGACGGCTGAGGATGGTTCCTTGAGACTGGGTGACAGATGGGTGGTACCAAATATGCCTGAGTTGCGTCAGGGAATATTACAGCGAGCCCATTGCAGCAGGATGAGTATCCACCCAGGCGGAAAGAAAATGTATAAGGACTTATGTAGCCAGTTTTGGTGGAGACGAATGAAACAAGATGTCACCACATTCGTCAAGAGATGCCTGATTTGTCTGCAAGTGAAGGCTAAGAGGCAGAGGCCTGGCGGTGATCTTAGAAGTTTGGAGATACCAGAATGGAAGTGGGAGCACGTATCTATGGACTTCGTGACCCACTTACCGAGAACTGTTTCGGGTTTTGATGCCATCTGGGTAGTCGTGGACAGATTGACTAAAGTGGCTCACTTCATTCCATACAGTATGACCTTCACGTACTTGAGGATGGCTCAGTTATATATCAGAGATGTGGTGAGACTGCATGGGATCCCTGTTTCGATTGTGTCTGATCAAAATCCGCGGTTTACATCTCACTTTTGGGAAGGTCTCCAGTCAGCTCTGGGTACAGAATTGAGGTTGAGCACAGCGTATCATCCCAAAACGGACGGACAGACCGAGCGTACCATACAGACGCTCGAAGATATGTTACGGGCTTGTGTGTTGGAGTTCGATACTTCTTGGCAGGACTCAGTAGCCTTAGTGGAGTTTTCGTATAACAACAGCTACCAGGCAAGCATACAGATGGCGCCGTTTGAAGCCCTCTATGGTAGACGTTGTAGGTCGCCTTTATATTGGGATGATGTGGACCGTAAATCGGTCAGAGGACCATAGTTGGTCCAAGAAATGGAAGAAAAGGTAAAGGTGATCAGAAGAAAGATGAAAGCAGCTCAGGACAGACAGGCAGCATATGCTAATCAACGGCGTCGGCGAGATGCGGGGGAAGTTATCCCCGAGATATGTTGGGCCGTACGAGATCTTACAGCGTATTGGTACTCTGGCATACAGATTGGCTTTACCGCCCTCTCTGTCCGGCATACACGATGTGTTTCATGTGTCTATGTTGCGGAAGTACGAACCAGATCCTTCTCATGTGTTGCAACCTTCGGAGGTTCAGATAGAGTCAGATGTTTCCTATGTAGAGTGGCCTATCAGGATTCTGGATCGGGCAGATCGTAGACTACGAAACAAAGTTATTTCTATGGTCAAAGTTCAGTGGGATCGTAGGGGTGTCGAGGAGGCCACGTCGGAGACGGAGCGACACATGGTGTAGCACTATCCGGAACTGTTGGTATGTGATTTATGTTTTGTTTAGTATTGGGTAAGTGTATGCTGATTTCGAGGACAAAATCTTATAAGTGGTGGAGTATTGTGATATCCCCGAAATGATTATGTGCTTTTAAACATCAATTATGTTATGAAGATTATGGTATTAATTTATTTGGGTTGAATTAATAATATTGGGGAAATGCGTTTCAGGGTGCATGTGATATATGTTGGGAATTTGGGTTATGGCATGATTATTTGGGGTGATGTTGTTTGTTTTGGGTGAAGCATGTTTAATTAGAATTCGAAGTATTTTATTGATTAAATACTATAAAATATCATGTGAGGATATTTTAATACATCGTACTAAATACCGGGACCAAAACATAACACATCACATAGCACATCACCCAACCCCCCCCCCCCCCCCCAACCCATACCTGCAGCAGCTGCCCCATACCCCCACTTGCCCTCTCCTTTCACTCCACCTCCATCACTCTTTCTCCCCCAATCTTCACCCCCAAAATCGTCCAGCAGCAGCTTAGCATGTAGGAGGAAGAGATTGCAAATTTCAAGGCTTAAAACCTTGCAAAACGTTGGAGCCAAGAGGGGTGAGGAACCATATCTTGTTTTGGTTAATTTTTGGTTGAGTTGAGTTAGAGTTGGGGTGATATAAAGCATGTTGGTTTATGTTTGGTTGAATTTTCGTTTTGAGTGCTTGCATGATAGTATAATGAAGCCCCTAGCATGTTTCTTTGAACATAATGCATGTTTAATTGGGTGGATTTATTGGTGTGAAAAGAGGTGTTCGAAAATCTGGAAAAGAAATATGGTACCTTGTTTTTGAAGAGCTTGAGTGAGTAGTGATTTAGTTGGGCGATTTTGATGCATGTGGGTTTAAGTTTGGGTAGAACTTCGATTTGAATACATTCATGGTAGTGTATTGTAGCTCTTAGCATGTTTGTTCAAGCATGTTGTATGTCTTATATGCTAGATTGAATGGTATGAAGATGGGTGTTCGAAAAATCTGGAGAAATCGCGCACACAGCGTGTGGCGATCGATCGCTCCAAACGCAGCGATCGATCGCCGAAGGCCAGTAGCTAAAATCGAAGGCAGGCGATCGATCGCCATAAATGGAGCGATCGATCGCCTCGAGCCAGTGAAGTCTGGCGATCGATCGCCTAGATGCAGCAATCGATCACCAGATGCTGAATAGTGGAAAATGATGTTTTGTTGGATTTTTTGATTTTGGTCTATAAATTGGCATCTAATATTGTGTTGTACACTGGTGTAGAGCCTTCACAGATAGCTACACAACGCAGGGGATAGAGTCCTGCAACATACCATATTTTGGAAAGGTACGTAAGCGACGTACGGGCACCCAACGGTAACATGCATTATATTTTTGTTGATTTGACACATGATGGATACAAGTATGTATCAGTTTGTGCATTATGATTACGATACATGTTGTTTATGCATTGTTGTTGCATATGTATGTTGTGGAACATTTGGTGTGTATTCCACGAGTCAGGGTTATCACGGTGATGATTTTAATGCTTACCGCTTATACAGCTAAAAATGTGGAGCGAGGGGTGTAGGTCCGCTTGCACATGGAGGCGAGGTATTCCATACGAAACGATGATAGAAATACCGCTTGTATGAAGAAGCGAGGGAGGGGAGTTCCGCTTATTATGAAGTTATGATGCGAGGGGCATTAAAATACACTGATGATAAACTGACTAAGGATTGAAGTAAAGATTTAAGAAGTGAAGTTATGTCATGACAGTTATTTAAAGAACCCATAATATCATATATTGATTTGATTATGAGTTATGGTACAGGGACAACCAAAATAGGCGTTTTAAATGCATTGGAAATACAGGAAGTATCATATGCCTATGATTTATGCATTTATGCTTTACATTCATATTATGATTGATATGAACTATGATGTGCTCATGTGTTGGGGGTTGTCTTTGTAGGTGCTTTTGATATGGAGAACTAGGGTTGGGGTTGATACACTGAGCTGTAAGGAGTGCTACAGGATTAGCAGAGCAGAATTTTCCTTTTTGTATAGTTTCTACAAAGAGTAGAGTAAAGCTATAATTTGGTACCTTTTGTTAGGAATATGTATAATTCCTTTTGAACTTTTGGTACTGTAATCTCTTAAGCTCAGGATTATCATCACGGTCTAATACTCTGATTTATGAATGATTAGTTCTCTTAATTGCACTTCGAATCTTGTTTAGATAACGGGGTCTTACATATTCTATTGGCGATGGTTCATGACGCCGGGTATTCCTAGCGATGGTATATTTTGCTATTATATTGGCGATGGTTCATGACGCCGGGTATTACATAGCGACGGGTCATTCCGCTACATCTATGGCGATGGTTCATGCCGCCAGGTATTATATAGCGATGGTACATTCCGCTACATCTATGGCGATGGTTCATACCGCCGAATATCTATAGCTATGTTTTATGCCGCTGGCTCTATGACGAGGGATCATACCACTGGTGGAAGATGGATACAGGTATGCCGCAATCTTCATAGCGATGAGGTATGGTATATTACTATTTTGTTAGCATTATTGTGAATACCATGTGTTGTTTTGTACCGTCATGTGTTTGACGATGTTATTTGGATGTCATATGTTAACATATACCGTCGCGGGATGACGATGACATACTGGATGTTCTATGTAGACGTGTAGCGTCATTTTGATGAATAATACGTCTGGGCGTACGTATTTAGTCATGTGGTTTGAGTGCAGTGATGAGCACAATGTGGTGTCTACGTCACCGGTTGGCAAGACCGTTACGCCGAGCAGGTTTGCTTGACGACTTTTTGGATGCATTGTACCGGTGAGTGTACCGCATCATGCATTAGAGGTAAATGTTCTACGAGTAGTGGTACCTTTGGGCATACTCGCTGGGATGGCTAAGGCCAAGTGATTGGTGGTAAGAGTAATCATTGAGGAAACTACTCGCTTGTCGTTGTGATGGATGATAGGCATGGTCACACCCACCCTGAGGGTGTGGAATAAGTCCTAATGGTTAGGATTGCAGCGTGGTTGAACAAGGACACTGGGATGTCCATTATGCTTAGGTGTTTTAGAGAAATGTTGGGTGATGACCCACTACTCTAATGGTTTGTACGGTATGGCATACCGGGATGGAACGGATGGCATATTGATAGGTTTGGTACAAACCTATGGGGGCAGCGTATTGCTAGTCAGGTATTGTTGCAGTGATATAGTGTGCTTGTTGTGGCCATTACACTGCTTGCTGGAACTGGGTTTAGTGAATCATACGGTGATACGATGAGGGTTTATGGTAGACTCTTGTAGACTCTATGTAGCATGATGATTGAGGCAGGGAGTGCCTCACAGGGACGTTTATACGTCAAATGTTTCGAGGAACTTGTATCAGGACAACTCAATTCTATTGGGAGTACCAACGTGAGTGTCGGCAAGTCGAATTTGCTCTGGTTGAGCATCCTTGCATATGGAATGCAATGGGAGTCACAATTGGAATTGTGGGATATAGCTGGTGGGGTAATACTACTATATTGATTTTATCTCTTGGAGAGATTTGGATTGTACTGTCATGGAGGCAGCTGGTATCGGTCGTGGGTTGATTGTAAATCAGCCATGGTAAGCATTTTTAGTGCTTCACCGAGTTACCTTTTGGTGAGACGTTCGAGGAGACGTCTCCGGAGAAATGCTCGATTGTGGAGTACTATAGCATTAGTACAGAGCATCATTAGGATGAGTATACATGGCGTATACGGGTTTTGATTGGGTAATAGTGGCATTGATGCACTATTTTAACCGGTTGTGTATTTCTGGGTTCCGGGATATATTTTGGTATAAATATATCCAGGTTTTCCGAACGGTGGTTCGAGGTTGGAGGGTCATGGATTCATGACACTTTCCTTGTGAGGAAGGCGGTATTGATATACCTACCGGTTGAATCTTTTGGGAGATTCGTTGTTTTGGTTTGTGTGGTGTTGATGTTGAATCACACCTTTGGTTTTGGTTTGTCAACCATCATTCTCCGTGGAGTGAGAATAATCGAGGATTGACAGTTGAGATTGGGACTTTGGGTATGATTGGAGATACCCGAGTCTATTGCATTAAGTATGCAGGTTGTGTTGGTGCTTAGGCATGTGTACCGATGTGTGTATACGAATGCCAACTTTATTTGTTCCTTGTTGAGCATCGGACTTGTACGCTTGGTTTGGCGAATCTCTGGTGAGAGATTGTGGGACCTTGAGATTGGTAATCTCGATGGCACGATGTATGCTAAGAAATAATCGTGAGGCCCAGTTGACTTCCCCGAGGAGGAATTGTCGTGTTTTGGGACCGTGGTAATTCTTGTTGGTTAATTCGATAGCCTCCTTGTTTTAGGATTGTTGAATCCCAGGATAAACGAGGATGGCCAGGATTCAGATTTGTTTAGTGTCGTGGTTGGCACGTGTGGCGGGAATGCAATTGATTGTTCTTGCATGTCCTTTCGAGAACTTGAGACCTTGTGGAGTCTCGGTTGTGTGTTTGGACCAAGATATGATTCTTGGAACACCCGGATCTAGACATCTTTGGAGATGTGCTTTGTGTTGATCGGTAGCGGTGAGTTGCCCAATCCGTGTTGCAAAGTGGTGGAACTGCTCCTTTGATGGAGGTGAAATTGGAGATTGGGAACCAGATGTAGGTTAAGTACACTGTAGTGTGCTGGTGATCCCTTTGGTAACAATGTATGTTTAACATCGTTGGTTAAATCGTAGAGATATCTTTGGGACGATATCTATTTTGGAATCACGAATGATTCGTTTGATTTGCAGTTAGGGTTGGCTGACTGCTTTTGAGATGGTTAGCATTGGGGTATGCTGACGTTCTGTTGCGGTTGTAATGGTTTGAGAGGTTTATCCCATTCCAGGTTTTGGTGCGAGGTCGATCTCCTCACGGTTGGTGTGTCGTTCATGATATGTTCGTGATTCGACGGTGTAGATCCGTTTTTTTTGTGGTTTTGGCTATACATGGAGTACGCCTGTGCAAATTTCAGGGACAAAAATTTATTAGTGGAGGATAATTGTGATGCCCGGGGATTAATGGTGTTAATCCGGGTGTGGTAATAATCCTTAATGGATTTTTAATGTGGCAATTATGAATTAATTGCGGTTTTGGGACTCCCGGGGATTTTAAATCCGATATTTGGAGTCGTTGGATCCAAGGGATGAGTTTGTATCTCGTCGTGGTGATAACCTTGGAGTTTGGTCTTTGGTGAGATTTGGGGTCCGGAGTACTTTGTACTGGGGCTGGTAATAGAAATAGAGTTTGGGAGGTAATTTTTGAAAACAGATGATTTTTAATGAGTCGTGATGTATTTGTGGAAGGATTGGTATTTTCGAGTACTATATATACCAAGTGGACTCGGTATTCCGTCATTTGGCACGGAACCATTCCCTCTCTCCTCCCTCTCTACGCTCAACCCTTCCCCCATTTCCCCTCTTTTTCCCTTGGCGGAAGAATCGTTTGTAGCGTGGCTCGGGAGCCGGATTTCTCGAAGATAATCAGGTATTCATCTTCCCCTCACCTTTGTCTTCGATTTGTTAGTAGTATTGTAAAGTTTGGATGGGTTTTGAATTAGTTATGGAATTTGGGGATTTTTTTTGGTTAAAATCCAAAGTTGAGTTTTTGGAGTTTTTATTGGTTTTAAATGGTGTATTTGAGGTCTTGAAGGTGTATGGGGTGTTGGTTTTGAGTTTGGGTGTCAAAAATACCATGGAAGCTCGAATTTCTCGAAAAATCACAGGTTGCGATCGATCGCCGAGGAGGGCCGATCGATCGCGACGAGCAGCTGTTAATTTGGTGACGATGAACAGTGCGGGCGATCGATCGCGAGTTCTCGGCGATCGATCATGAGCGAGTTGGCGATCGATCGCGATAGGGCACTGTTGCCCACTGGACAGGGGCGATCGATCGCCGCCCGTAGGGATTTGTTTTTTTGGAAATTTTGGAAATGTCGGGATTTTGGAATCGAGGTTTAAAAAGCCCGTTTACGGGGCAATGTCTACATTCCAATGGGAATGCTATACTTTTAAAATGGATTGGTTGGAGCCAAAGTTTAATAAAACACAATTCCTGGTTGGGTTTTTGGCTATCTTTTAAACTTATAAAATGTAATATTTTGGGTATTATGCATGCTTAGCCGGGGGGCTTTTATTTTTGGTAATCGTCATGGATGGACGATATGTTTGGAAATTGTGAACGTGCTTGGGCACGTGATTGCATGCCTATGTTTATTTGTGAGTTATTTATGTGTTAGCACATAATTCATCGGGTCGTAGGACTCGGGCGAGGTCGGGCTCGACTTACGGGATTATAAGGTACGTATGACGTACGAGCATAGCCTATTATAATGTTGCAACTGTAAAATGCATGGTATGTGGTAATTGCAATAAATGGACATTAAAATGCATGGTATGTGGTAATTGCAATAAATGGACATTGAAATGCATGGTATGTGGTGTTTGCAATAAATGGATATTGAAATGCATGGTATATGGTACATGCTATAAATGGATAGTGATATGCATGGTAGATGGTAATTGCGTTAAAAATGGACATACATTGGGAACCATACGGTGCCGCTATTGAGCGAGCAATGATTTGGGATGTTGTCGATGTTGAGCGACCATCGGTTATTCCGCCGCTATTGTTGAGGGTGTGTGGGTTAAAATGCCGCTATTGTGGAGCGAGCTATGAAATAGAACTATGGAATCATTGGCTAGATATATGTGATATCTGTAGTACCCTATTTGATGATTTAGTCATATTTGATTATGGAACTGGTATAGTAGGGATGGTTTTAGTTCATCAATGAGATGATCAACTGGCTTTTGAGAATTTAATGGTTTGGTTATTTTGAGAACAGGGACAATACAGGGGAACCCGGATGAGGATGGTACCATCCAGGGAGTATCATTTAAATTCATGGCATTTACATTCTGTAAATTATGAACTGTAATATTATGATTATTGGATTGGTGATATTGGTATGCTCACACCGTGTGGGGGCTGTCTCTGTTGGGGCAGGTGATACAGGTGTAGCAGCAGCTTTGGAGTTGAGCTCGGGCTGTTGATTAGAGGTGCTTCCAGAATCGAGGTACCAGAGCTGGTTGAATCCAGAGTTGAGATCGAGTTGTGCTTGGGAGGTGCTTCCAGGATTGAAGTACCAGTAACGGTATCTGGTAGAGTATTTTATACATTAGATACACGCTTATTCATTGGGTGCTCATATGTGAGTACGTTTTTACGTGTATATGGAATGTATAAATGGGCTATGTCTTTTCTCTCTTCATTTATAGTTTGCATGCAATTAAATATGGAATTACTAAATGAACTGAGGGCATGTTAGTGTATTATAAGGGTGCATTCTATTTAAGTGATCTTGGTTGGGGAATTTGAATATTATGTGGATCAAATGCAAGAAATTTTCTGGATAGTATATGGTGTTACACTTGCATATGGCTTTTTCCCCATGATAGTATGATTATATGCACTAATGGTATGGATTAATACACTAATAACGGGTTAAGGGCACGGGGGTCCTTACACTCAGTTTCCTAACTCTAGTTCGAGCATATCCCAGATTATGCTCTGAAACCAACTGTGAGAGCCCGGTTTTAATCATGCATTTAATTATCACACAATGATTATTTTTACGTGCATGGTGGAAGATTAATTTAAAATTCTTTTCAAGTGGCCCTAATTTTTTTTTTCCGCTTGATGATACATATATGATGATACTGAAAATATATATGTATGTATTCAGTTCACAGATAATACTGCATTCATCATTCAAAATAACAAGTAAAGTCTCAAAAGTACGGTAATACTTCTACGTACATAATACTCGGGGCATTCCCCGGTGAAGAAACATAGTTTTAAAATGTTCACTAAGACATGGGACACAAAACGTAAAACATGAACTCGAGCTCGCTCTCAAGGAGCTCTGGTATACATCGATGCTTCCTCTCGAGCATCCACAGTACATCCACATATACCACATGTCATGCCCATACAAGAAATACATAACAGCCCCCCGTGAAGGGGTCGGAACCCAGTACGAGAAACATGTAAAATCACAATGAATGACAAAGTATCATGCGATGCATGCCGTACATGAATGCAAATGCATATGAAGGGTATCAAATCTCCAATATCAAGATCTCAGGAGTCGAATGGAAAGATAATCAATCAATCATCAAGCTCGACCAGGGCGTCAACACGCTCGTCGCTACGACATCTCTCTTAGTCTAGCCATCGGTGGTCCATAATCCCTCATGGCTGGGCGATGTCGGCAAGCTCGTCGCTACGACATCTCTCAGTTCACTCTCTCCGCCAATCCATCAGCGTGCCCATCATCCCCAGACACGCGTCACAGATACCAACAAAATGATATAGGTCACAACGAAAGAATCTATAGGATCAACATGACATGCTCAATGTCTATGCGTGTCAATGCATCATGCAATATCATAATCTCATGTGATGCATCTCAATATATCATGTCATCATATATCATGCAGTTCAATGTATCATGTAATCACATACTACAGTCCAACATGTCATATAGTCAAATATGTAGTAAGTAATAACAAATAAATCATACCCCGGGAACATCACGTCTTTGCCAGACATTGTGAGAACCGGCTTTCTACGTACGTTCACCGAGTCAAACAAATATCGAGAATTTCTGTACTCCTCAAATTGACCTCTGAATATAGTCACCTGACCAAATATCATTCAAATAGACCAAGACTATCAACATCATTATTCTAGAGATCATATTCCAAGCCTACTTTAAATTTCAGCAACATGCATCCAATGATAAACCCATAATTCTTTCAAAACTTAATCAAATGACATATGTTCAATTTAGCTTTAAAGCTAACCCAAAATATGACATTTCATATATTTGACACTTCCCCAAATTCGTTCATTTACCTAAGGAAATTTGGGTCTAAACATTATTTATGCAAAACAAGGAAAATTCTGAATTCCCGATTGACCACTTCTCGTGGAAACTTCATAAATAATTCATACAACATCCAAATGATCTGATTCCAGTGGGAGAATTTAGATAACTCAAAATCCTACAATACATATTTTATAGGTTTTAGGCTAATTCGTTCATCTTGAGGTACATTCTTTGTAAAACGTAACAGCCTAAAAACTAGTGTTAGGATCAGATGGGAGTGTTTAGAGGGGGGGGGGGGGTGAATGAACACTCCTCTTAAAAATTAATCCTTATTAATTTAACTCAGGTTAGTGAATGAAATCTGTTTCTTAATCAATACTCAAGCAGAACAGACCAATTAATATGAGAGTGCGGAAACTGTCTGTTCTTAGCTAGTAAGAACGGTTGATGGCTTATGAATTGCAGAGCAATACGGAATGTAAATAGACACGATATATTTTTTGGAAGTTCGAAGGCAAATGCTTCTACGTCTCCCCTTCTTCCAATCAAGGAATGATTCACTAGAAGACTTTGAGTAATAAAACAATTTGTACAACCCCGATTCAGCTGGATTTACCCCACTACCAGACTTAAACTCCTAGTCTCTCAATCTGTTCAGACACAATCCGTCTGACACTTACAATTGAATCTCACTCTTCTATCTTAGCACGAATACAAAAGAGAGTTAATTAATCTACGCACAATTGATCCTTTAGATGATCAAATATTACAATAATATGTGATTTGAAAACTTTGAGCAGACTTATAAGATAAAACTCTTTCTGCGATGGTTCTGCTCAAGAATGTTTTGACTTGTAAGCTTGTGTAGTTCAATCTATTGATTGATCAGTTTTCTTGATTGTACTTCGAGTACCTTAGTTGCATCCTTATATAGTCGTTTATACCAACGACACTATTTCCTTTTCTGTGCAACTCTTTACTCTGTTCATTCTCTTAACAAGCTTCAGTTTTCTTCTTTAGGCACTTTCCCTTCCGGTCTGTGCTTTCGGCGTTTTGACAACAACTCTTTCCATGAACAAACATAAAGTTGACAATTTTTGGGAATTTGTTAATAGTTAATTTGGAATTAATTAATTAGATGTAAAATTGACAATATGAATGTCAACTGACAATTTAATCGGAACATGACATATTTTTGACTTGGTAAAATAACATCGATAATATTTTTAAAAATAAATTATTAAAATGAAGAATTAAATATTGTGTTATAATAGTGGGTATAAATCTCAAGTCTTGTCTGTACATTTAATATATCAGTACACCGGCGACACTCCGATGTACATAACTGGGCTGTGATACAGCTATTAATATGTATTATTAGTCATCTCCAAAACACATGCTAAAACGTGTAAAAATGCAATGAAACCCGACCACTCTCTCTTATACTTCAGCTCTTTCCGCGCACGTCTCGACCACTGCTCACTAAAGCTCTGCGCGTGCCGCCGTCCGGCCACCATTCTATGAGTCCGACCTACCACCGTGTAGCCAACCCACCGGTGGTCATTTCCATACCTGCAATTTAAAGATTACGTCGCGGAAACGTTCGGATTTTACCCGGAATAGTTCGAATTGCGTTTTAGGGTTCTTCACGTTTCTTATTCGATTTCGGTTTTCTGACCTTAGTTTTGTTCGAATTCTGATGTGTGAAATCTTCCCCTCACCTAGACCGATGTTTCCCCTCCAGTCTCCGCCCATCTCACCGTCGTGAGTCGCCGGAAAATGTGCATGTAGCTGCGGTTACTGTTCACGCTATGGTAAATATGAATTATAAACTTCTAAATTCGAAATGTAGCTTTCAATTTAAGTGTGGATGTTAGTTCTTGCAATGCATGTTGAGTTTGGTCGATTTAGGGAATGCATGTTTAGGGATGATGATCGATTTTCATGCTAGACACGGTTAAACTGTTTCAATTATGTTGTTGGTTCGAAATTCTGCTGCTGTTCGATTTTATTCACTAAATTCTGAACTACAAAAACTTGTTCCTCTTTATCCATGTGGAAATTTCAGTATTATTATTAGTTTAGGGTGAATTATGAAAATTTCAAATTGATTATCAACCATCTACTTTCAATCACTTGATGCTAGGTTGATAGAAGTTTGGTTAACTTGAATATCATTGCTGTAATGACTCTTCTCAAGAAGTTCATAAGAGAATTGAGATTTTATCAAGGTTTTAGCTTGATTAGTAGGATTTGGAACTTGGTTCTAATCCATACTATAATGATGTACAATTAATGGTGACCAAATTTATGTATTTCATCTATAGTAAGAGTGAATTAAAAATTAATTACTGAGTTATATGTAATTTATTGGACATGTAGATGGAACTCTTACACCGTATAACCTCGATTCACCAATTGAACAATGAAGATAAGATATAAGATTACATTGACAAAAGAAAGCTAAAATGTCGTCATTTTCTTATATGGTGAATTAAAGAAGAGTTTAGCAAATGAATGGATATAAATAATGCTATTGTATGGCTTTTACAGATTCACACATGACATGGGAGTTCCGCGAACTAAGAAGACCATTTTCAGCTTCTAGAACAAGGAATAATAGCTATGTTGCGATCGGGAACATACAACAAGTATCTGCATTATTTGATACATGATTTGCTGAACTTACGTGACTTACGTGGCTTAGCGATTTTACTTGAATTATGAGAATTCATAGGTGAATATCGATGTATGAAAATAAATGTTTTGTTAACACACATCTTTTTCAGTAAATGTAAATCGATATATGACTTTCATGTTGGACATATTGAGCTGCATCATATGAGATTGTGATATTGGCATGATGCATTGACACGCATGGACATTGAGCATGTCATGTTGATTCTACCGATTCTTTCGTTGATACCCTTATCTTTTTCGTTGGTATCTGTGATGTGTGTCTGTGGATGATGGGCACGCTGATGGCTCAGCGGAGAGAGTGAGCTGAGAGATGTCGTAGCGACGAGTGTGCCGACGTCGCCCCGACACGAGGGATGATGGACCGCCGATGGCTCGACTGAGAGAGATGTCGTAGCGACGAGCATGTCGACGCCTTGCTCGAGCATGATATTTTATTGACGATACCTTTCTTTGGACTCCGATGTTCTGGTATCTTGAGATATTTGAAAGCTATTCCTTGGATTCCGGACTTTTGCTATCCCGAGATGATTTATATTTTTCATGCATCGCATTACATTGCATCGCATTGCATTACATCATATATAACAGTTTATAGATGCATGTTGTATTTACTTCATAGTTTCATATTGGGCTCTGTCTAACCCCTAGGGGGCTGTTGTTGTCGTTGTGTGTGGGCAATGGCAGGTATTACAGGTAACAGGATCCCAAAGAGGGAATGCTCGCTGGAAGTCTTACCTGAGGTTATTTTCTTTTGTCTTTTAACAGTCGTAGGATAGTTAAGTATACCATGGTGTGTTTTGGATAATATAAATAAATTGAGTTTATTTCCGTCTAGTCTTGATTATTGGTGAATATTTGTTGTTTCTTTACTACTGATGGTATTATGTAAATATTTTGAGTATAAAATGTGTGCTGGAGACTTATTGTGCATGCTATGGTATGATGTAAATATTTTGAGTACGGATTATCTGCTAGATGCCTATGATGCATGCTATGGTATTATGTACTACACTGGGATATGATTTTGTGCTTTCCATTTTTTTCTGGAGGGATTTTTAGAGCCACTTTCTGGCAGGACTTTTAAATAATCTTCCGTTGTTTACAAATAAATAATCATTGTGTGATAATTAAACACTTGATTAGGAATGTGTCCTCACAGTTGGTATCAAAGCATAAACTGGGAATGCTCTAGTCTTGAGTCGTGTATACACTCTGAATATGCACAAATGAACATGTGCATATGTTTTTGAAATGTATTTGACTTATTTGCTCTTACATGATTTTAAGTGAAATAGTTGCTATATCGATGTCGATATGTGGTTTATAATTGAGTATGCTTGGTCGTGTCGTATTGATATTGACCACGATATCGATACATTACTTTATATGTTTGATAAAATTTAGTAGGGAAAGAGTTTACACTCGAACACCTATACAACCTGTTATTATTGAACTAATGCTGCATTAGAATGAATAAATGAAAAGTATGCATATCATGAGACATTCAAATTGTTTTATGATGTTTTAATAAGTAAGATGTCTTTGAGCAATTTGCTCTGGAACCTATTGAGAATAACATGGTTTAATGAGTTATGAGATAATTGAAATGAGAGTCCTTGGATGTGATTGAGATAACTCCAGGACATAGAGCCATTTAAATTTCGGCATTGAGATGCTGGAGTAGAATGAGATATGGATATATCGGAATGAGATTTGAGTATGATATTTTTTACAAAAAGTAAAAAAGAATTAACTGATTAATATGTTGAATGAAATTTACGATGATATGAATGTATGATTGAACCTACAGAAGATGATGTTCCTTAAGTAGTTCAATGTTAATTGATTAATTCAAAATTCCTTCTGTGTTGCGGTACTTCATACAATGATAGGGTTGAATATTACGCATTTTTAGGCTATGATATGTACATGTTTTCGTGTTGATTCTTGGAATATCTTAGGGTTTATGGTATATATTTCTCTATTTCAGGAATCAATCTTGAAATTCATAAAAGGGGAAGAAATCAAGCTAAAATGATGAAAAAATGAATTAAGTTGAAGAAAAGAGGAAGAAACCAGAATCCAAGACATATATTGCTCCTTTCTCCTCAAATTACTATATGTTTGAGCCATGTTTTGAAAATGTGTTCCATATAAAAGTTGTAGAACTTTCTCTTATCTTCGCGTGGACAGCTGATTCATCAAATTCGGAGTTTGTATGAGAAAGTTACGGCCAAAATACGAAACTCGCCAGAAGCTGAAAAAGGCGAAGAAACTTACTGTGAAAGGCGATCGATCGAGAAACCATTGCGATCGATCGAGAAAGGCTGAAAACTAAGCGAAATTCTTACTGGAAGGCTCGATCGATCGGCCACTTTTTCGGATCGATCGGGACGATGTGTTTTCATAAAAATACCTTCCTTATAGAGTTTGTTTCCAACAAGGAAGTCCTTGATTCCCTTCCCCTATATATTACAAACGATTTTTACAACCAAAACATCAGATTTTAACCCTAGAACACAAACATCACAGCCTCCATCTCAGCCCCCCCTTTTCCTTCAATTCCACAAAACCACACGCCTCCTTTCTTCACTCTAACTTCACGCCTCCTTCACACGGCCAGCAGCCATTCACTCCACCATAACCTCCATCTTTCTTCCACTCTTCACCATCCATCATCACTCATCAACCCTTCACCCTATGTTTTGGAACGAGCCAACAAGATAATCGAAGAGCACGATCGAGAAAGAAGCGAGGAAGGATCGAGAATCAACGAAAGAGTCGACTTGGGAGTTTTCTTTTACTTTTCTATTATTGTTTTACATGAATAATTGGATTGTTGTGTTTTTGATGATTGAGAGATATCAATAACATGGTTTTTCCTACTGATTTTGAGATTGAATTCATATATATCTTCTAAGTGCATGTGTTATTGTTCTTAATGCTTTTGAAGGATTGATCACCTTTGAATGATTTTAGTATCGTAATTGAGATCGAGAGATGATTTTATGATACTGAATAAATAACTCATACCATGGATTAAGACCGAGATCGAGAGATGACGTCAAATACATGCGTGATAGCCATAGATTCTAGTAATTGAAAGCTAGGAGTTTTCATGGATCTTATGCAACATTGAATTGTTAAATAAGTGAACGAGAGTTACTTACTACAATTCGGTGTTAGGTTTAATATAGCTCGAGAGAGTGTATTAGATAAATTCGGAAAACCCGTCACCTTAGAGATGTGTGGAGAAAAGAATTGTAAGAGTTGGGTTAGGTGAATAATTGTCTTGATACTTTCTTGTGGATTTTTCTTGTGATCGTTGACTATTTTGGTTGGATTATAGTAGCTTAATTTAATTTAGTTTAATTATTAATTGATTATCGTAGGTTAAATAAAGTTAAAAGACATCTTATTTGGTACTTGCTTGTTAGTCTCTGTGGGTTCGACAATCCGTATCTTCATATCTATACTAAAACTTGACACCGTGCACTTGCGGTCTAAAATCGCTAGATTGGAATTAATTGTTTAAAATAAAAGCGATCAAGTTTTTGGCGCCGTTGCCGGGGACTAACTTTAGTAATATCATACTAGGTTCTTTGACTATAATTTAACCATTTTTTTATTTATTTATTTCGAAAAAAAAAAATTTTTATATATATTTATTTTGTTTTTGTTTTGTTTGTCTTGTGAGGTACTTGGAGATGCTACATCAACATGCCTTCACAAGCTTTGCCCAACAACGTTCCGAGCCGTTCTACGCTGTTTGGGAGAGATTCAATAAATTGGCCAACACATTCCGGTATCACAACTTTTCAAACTATACTCTCTTGCAATATTTCTTCAACGGGTTGGATGCACACACACAAGAATGGGTATTGAGCGGAGCACTGGTGACTGGGAGTCCCCTGGTTGATAGAGGCGACGACAGTGTGCTACACCTGTTCAATGATATGGCGGATTTCGATTATCACTGGTATTGTGATCCTTCACTACAACGTTGGAGTCACCGATACCCACCGCAGCCTCACTACCCTATTGATACACCACAACCATTTGAACATCGCGAAGAGAGGAGAGATAGTTCTGCAGATGTCACAACTCAGTTAGAGGATACCTTAGTAAGATTCTTGGCATCAACCGAGAACAGTTTGGAGTGCCAAACCAACTCAATGCGTCACCTAGAGCAGCAAATGGCAGTCCTCATCGAAACAATTTCAATTAGTTGCCAAGAGGAAGAGATGAGGGCTACAAATCAAGAGGCGACGAATCGAGTTTGGTTATATGATGACGATCACTCAACCAACCAAGTTTGGGGGAGTGATCCTCCTAGTGTGGAAGAGTCGAGGGAACTTGAGCCTCTTCAAGAGATTGAGCTTACTTCAGAGATGTTATCCGAGGAGTTCCCATGTGAAGATGAGTCGAATGTGATGTTGGAGAAGGAAGAGACGTTCGAAGATTCTGATTTGAGCCCATCGATGGAGACATGTTCTATGCCATATGTGGATCCTTATTTTCCATCGATGCCAACTTCACCGCACTACATCCTCCAAAATGCAAAGCCAAATCAAGAATCATTCTCCTATTCTTACCACTTCAAGATGAATGTTGTTGGAGCGACGAGCTTACACTGCTACAATCTTGCCAATCTTGAGGGCATACTGAATGAAGATCCATTAGTGGTATCATATGATACTTACTATGGGCGGCAGCCGCTCTTTGATGGTTGCTTCTGATGGTCAAGCCGAAGACCAAAAATCAGCGCTTCTTGGGAGGCAACCCAAGCGTATCCTTTTGTTATTTAGTTTTGTTTTATTTTTCAGTTTTCATTTTAGTTTTTTTTATCTCTCAAGTCGAATATTTTACCATATGCATTCTTCTCTTGCTAGGTACTCAGTTGGAGCGATGAACCCCTACAACAGTGGAGCTTTCAAAAGCAAATCTTCCTCAACCCTCATGCAAGCGTCTTGATCAGGGGAGTTCACTGTTTCCCTTTTGATTCTTTTAAACATTGAGGGCAATGTTTGATTTAAGTTTGGGGGAGTAGTAGCTTGCATGTTTTACTTGTTTTAACCACATGTTGTGTGCTTAAATGACACTTGAATCGTCCGATTATTATGAGCTAAAAAATTTTTTTTATGAGTTCAAACTTGAGAAAAGAATGAATTATAGTAGTGACTATTCAATGAGGATTTTGATCTCACTATGCATATGAACTTGATTTGTAATTGGACTAGTACATGAATATCCTAATTTGAGTTAGCATGTCAAGAATGAGGAATACTTTGAGCACAATGAGTCATGATCTTGTGGATTGCATGTTGAATAGTGATAATTGTTGTGAACTTGATGATTTGTCTTGAGCATCTTAGAGCTATCATAGAACTTATTTGATGATGACACTTTGAGGCGAAATTTTATAGTTACAAACTTGACTTGGAAATGATCTAGGCAATCTTTGACACGTTTGAGCCTTTCAAGCTTACCTAGTCTATATCAATCCCTAGTGTCCTATTTGAGCTTTATTGAAAAAAGAATGGTATATGCATTGCATATAATTAGACCCCATTCGACATTCTTGGCAAACTCATTATACTTACCCTTGAGCCTAAATGAAAAAAGTTATCCTTACCCTAAGGGAGTATAATGAATATCATTCGATGCACTTGAATTGTTATATCTTGATGAGCTTATTGAAAAAAATGATGAATGAGAAAAGAAAAAGATAGATAAAAAGCCTTGAGAAAAAGATTGACTAAATAAGACCCAAAGTGGCCAAGGCTATAAAAGAAAAAAAAGAAAAGCTCGATGTGTGCGAAAAATTTGAACTGTAAATGATTATACTCTCTTCTTTGCGCTTATCCTATCTTTTCTTTGAAGCCAACACCAAAGGCCTTACATTTCAAGCTTAAAAAGTCCTTTTGATCCAAGTCTAGAGAGTAACTATCATTAGTGGAGAAGTTGTTTGAAAATAGGCTTACAGGATGCTTGATAATAATCTCGACTTTGAGTTGATTAACATGATTTGATCTTGAATATGTGTATGAAACTTGAGACTGACTATATCACACACACACGTTCCGATTTTGAGATATGTTGCTTGAATTAGGAGAAAACATGTCTTGTCAACTTTTGTATATGTGCATGAGATTTCTGAGATAAAATAAGTCATGAAATAATTGTTTCAAATATCAAGAATGAACTCTACCTTATGATCTTAATGCTTAATCGAGGACGATTAAGTGATAAGTTTGGGGGAGTTGATAGGGTTGAATATTACGCATTTTTAGGCTATGATATGTACATGTTTTCGTGTTGATTCTTGGAATATCTTATGGTTTATGGTATATATTTCTCTATTTCAGGAATCAATCTTGAAATTCATAAAAGGGGAAGAAATCAAGCTAAAATGATGAAAAAATGAATTAAGTTGAAGAAAAGAGGAAGAAACCAGAATCCAAGACACATGTTGCTCCTTTCTCCTCCAATTACTATATGTTGGAGCCATGTTTTGGAAATGTGTTCCATACAAAAGTTGTAGAACTTTCTCTTATCTTCGCGTGGACAGCTGATTCATCAAATTCGGAGTTTGTATGAGAAAGTTACGGCCAAAATACGAAACTCGCCAGAAGCTGAAAAAGGCGAAGAAACTTACTGTGAAAGGCGATCGATCGAGAAACCATTTCGATCGATCGAGAAAGGCTGAAAACTGAGCGAAATTCTTACTGGAAGGCTCGATCGATCGGCCACTTTTTCGGATCGATCGGGACGATGTGTTTTCATAAAAATACCTTCCTTATAGAGTTTGTTTCCAACAAGGAAGTCCTTGATTCCCTTCCCCTATATATTACAAACGATTTTTACAACCAAAACATCAGATAACATCACAGCCTCCATCTCAGCACCCCCTTTTCCTTCAATTCCACAAAACCACACGCCTCCTTTCTTCACTCTAACTTCACGCCTCCTTCACATGGCCAGCAGCCATTCACTCCACCATAACCTCCATCTTTCTTCCACTCTTCACCATCCATCATCACTCATCGACCCTTCACCCTATGTTTTGGAACGAGCCAACAAGATAATCGAAGAGCACGATCGAGAAAGAAGCGAGGAAGGATCGAGAATCAACGAAAGAGTCGACTTGGGAGTTTTCTTTTACTTTTCTATTATTGTTTTACATGAATAATTGGATTGTTGTGTTTTTGATGATTGAGAGATATCAATAACATGGTTTTTCCTATTGATTTTGAGATTGAATTCATATATATCTTCTAAGTGCATGTGTTATTGTTCTTAATGCTTTTGAAGGATTGGTCACCTTTGAATGATTTTAGTATCGTAATTGAGATCGAGAGATGATTTTATGATACTGAATAAATAACTCATACCATGGATTAAGACTGAGATCGAGAGATGACATCAAATACATGCGTGATAGCCATAGATTCTAGTAATTGAAAGCTAGGAGTTTTCATGGATCTTATGCAACATTGAATTGTTAAATAAGTGAACGAGAGTTACTTACTACAATTCGGTGTTAGGTTTAATATAGCTCGAGAGAGTGTATTAGATAAATTCGGAAAACCCGTCACCTTAGAGATGTGTGGAGAAAAGAATTGTAAGAGTTGGGTTAGGTGAATAATTGTCTTGATACTTTCTTGTGGATTTTTCTCGTGATCGTTGACTATTTTGGTTGGATTATAGTAGCTTAATTTAATTTAGTTTAATTATTAATTGATTATCGTAGGTTAAATATAGTTAAAAGACATCTTATTTGGTACTTGCTTGTTAGTCTCTGTGGGTTCGACAATCCGTATCTTCCTATTTATACTAAAACTTGACACCGTGCACTTGCGGTCTAAAATCACTAGATTGGAATTAATTGTTTAAAATAAAAGCGATCATACAACAACAACAACAACAACAACAACAAAGCATTTAATCCCAATGAATTGGGGTAGGCTACATGAACAATAGAGAGAGAATCAAGTCGGGTCGGACACATGTGTCGGTCTTCTCCAAATGCTCATATCAGTCAACATATCTTCTGTAATCCCCTTACACTCCAAATCTTTGCGTATAACTTTGAGCCATGTCTTCTTTGGTCGTCCTCTCGCTCTCGTGAACTGGCCGAAATCCATGGACTCCACTCGAGCACAGGTGCACTACTGGGCCTACGTCGAACATGACCAAACCAGCGTAAGCGGCTTTCTTGTATCTTCTCTTGTATACAAGCTACACCTACTTCAGCTCGAATATCTTTATTCCTTATTTTATCTTTTCATGTTTTACCGCACATTAGATGTACTATAGAATCCGTTTTCAAGCACAGTATGATTTTCTGAAAATCTAGAACTGGTACAGATCCAGACCTGGAGATCGCACGACAGTAGTGTTGAACACGAACTTGTGCTTGGAGCTATCATGGATCTGTAAGTAATCCATCATGCATCGTACGCAGCGGAATATAAAATTTTATGGATTACAAGACACCGGATCTATACAAAGGGGTTCATATCGGATAAAGGAACAAAAGTCTCACCCTTGTAGCGTGTTTGAGCCGATTCCACGAAGCAGCACCACGTCCAACGCCTTCTTCGAGTCACAAGCAAAACTTATCAAGTTTTGACTCAACGGTATCCACACGATCAAATCGGGAGAAGGGATAGTCTAAGAACAAGTTGCTAGACTCGTTCTTAAACCGGAACAAGAAGCACACTCGATTCACAATCGAATAATCGCCGGAAATCACTCAAAGTTCCCATCGGCTATGATGAAGCCGAGAGCACCTTGGAGATTGTAAGAGGCTGCCGAGAGCTTCAAGTTTAGGTTTGAATGATTATGAAATCAATTGTCTAACAATTAATTATACCAAGTTATTAAAAGGGCTTAATTAAGTTCAAGACTTTCTTAAAGTCTTATGGGCCCAAACCCAGGATTTAATTAAGTTCTTTTAATCATTCAATTAAGACTCCTCTTAATTAATTAATTCATCCATTGAATTTAATTTCCTTTCTCGATTTAATCTTTTGTGCGACCCGATAGGATCTTGTAATGTTGGCAGTGACATAAAATCTCATTTTATGTCGCAAGCAATGAGCGGTATCTAGCAACACATCAATGCTACCCAAATTACAAGAATGTCAATGACTCGACATAACCTAGGAACCGTGATAATATTAACCATGTAACTTAATCCCTTTGTCCTTTGTGTTTAGATTGAACACGAGTCATGGGATAGTCATACTCGTATATTCAATCTTTATTTCTTGATCCCCAAGTAGAACTAGAATAAACGAATAAGCTCGATATCACATATCGACTCATTCGAGCATGGCCATGCATTTTAGTTCTCACTTGATCAAGGGCCAAACACTTCTCCTGTTATATAGGAGGGACAAATCCGTCAACATCCCTCTACATAGTCGTAGTGTATCCAATAGTCGCCTTTATAGTTTACCCTGTTACGGGTAACGTTTGACAATATCAAGATACATAACTCCTTATGTTGGGATCTCTGATGATCACAAGTCGTAAGGATTACATACATTATTATCACTATGAGAATTGCATATGACAATCATATAACTATCCATGTTGCATTCTCATGGTGGTCTGTCCAGTACATCGTTCTCTAACATGTATCCATGTGTTGATTTGATATCTCATATCAATGAACAATTCATCAATCAATACATACTAGTCTCTATGTATTATCATTATCCTGATTCATGATAATACTTGACTAGGGACACTGTTTAAGAATAATACAATATTATTCTAAGGACATTAACATATATATTAATTCACATTGCACAATGAAACGAATAATATAAAATAATGAATTGCCATTCATAAAATCATAAACATTGTATGTCAAAACAATCATCCAATGACATGTCTTAGGGCATATCCCAACAAATCTCTCACTTGCACTAAGACCACTCAGACATATACCTAATGCCTAGAGATCTAGTATGACGATCATGTAAGTAATCCAAGAGCATACAATGCAGCGGAATAATTTTTTTATGGATTACTAACCAGCAGATCTATACATAGGATTCATATCGGATAAAGGAATTACAATTGTCTCACCCTTGTAGCGTGTTTGAAGCAGAATCCTCGTTGTAGCACCACGAGTCACAAACGAAAGTTTGCACCTTCGTCTCTACTGTATCCACACGATCAAATCGAAAGGGATGTTCAAGAACAAGTTGCTAGAGTTATTCCTGAACCAAAACTCAACCCACGGTTCAAAACCGATCAACGACGGCCAATCACACTACCTTACAATCGGCGGCGGCCGAGAGAAGATAAGGAAGAGGCGGCCAAGAGTTGGAGGAGGAGAGGCTAGGTTTTTGATATCAAGCTATGATATGAAAAAGTATTATTAACAATTAATCAAAACCATGTATTTATATTATAAGGCTTTTAATTAAGGTTCAAGACTTTCTCAAAGTCTTATGGGCCCAAACCCATGATATAATTAAAATATTTCAATCACTTAATTAAGACTCTTCTTTAATTCATCCAATGAATTTAATTTCCCTTCTCGATTTAATCTTTTGTGCGACCCGATAGGATCTTGTAATGTTGGCAGTGACATAAAATCTCGTTTTATGTCGCAAGCATTGAGCGGTATCTAGCAACACATCAATGCTACCCAAATTACAAGAATGTCAATGACTCGACATAACCTTTAGAACTTGTGATAATATTAACCATGTAGCTTAATCCCTCTGTCCTTTGTGTTTAGATTGAACACGAGTCATGGAATAGTCATACTCGTATATCCAATCTTTATTTCTTGATCCCCAAGTAGAACTAGAATAAACGAATAAGCTCGATATCTCATATCGACTCATTCGAGCATGGCCATGCATTTTAGTTCTCACTTGATCAAGGGCCAAACACATCTCCTGTTATATAGGAGGGACAAATCCTATCTCGATCAGTCAACATCCCTCTACATAATTCGTAGTGTATCCAATAGTCGCCTTTATAGTTTACCCTGTTACGGGTAACGTTTGACGATATCAAAATACATAACTCCTTACGTTGGGATCTCTGATGATCACAAGTCGTAAGGATTACATACATTATTATCACTATGAGAATTGCATATGACGATCATATAACTATCCATGTTGCATTCTCATGGTGGGTCTGTCCAGTACATCGTTCTCTAACATGTACCCATATGTTGATTTGATATCTCATATCAATGAACAATTCATCGATCAACACATACTAGTCTCTACGTATTATCATTATCCCTTTCATGATAATACTTGACTAGGGACATCTTTAAGAATAATACAATATTATTCCAAGGACATTAACATATATATTAATTCACATTGCACAGTTAAAAGAATAATATATAATAATGAATTGCCATTCATAAAATCATATTACATTGTATGTCATAAACAATCATCTAATGATATGTCTTAGGGCATATCCCAACAAATCTCCCACTTGCACTAAGACCACTCAGACATATACCTAATGCCTAGAGATCTAGTATGACGATCATGCTTCTGCTGTGACAGTGGTGGCTTCGTCAATGGGTCAGATACATTATCATCTGTTGGTGCTTTGCATATTTTAACATCTCCCCTTTCAACGATTTCTCGAATGAAATGGAAACGCCTAAGTATGTGCATGGATCTTTGGTGAGATCTTGGTTCCTTAGCCAATGCGATCGCTCCATTGTTGTCACAATAGAGTTCTATCGGATCTTTAATGCTAGGCACCACTCCAAGTTCAGAAATGAACTTCCTCATCCAAACAGCTTCATTTGCTGCATCCGAGGCAGCAATATACTCAGCTTCCGTTGTAGAATCGGCTACTGTTTCTTGCTTTGAACTCTTGCAGCTCACAGCACCTCCATTTAGGCAATACACATATCCAGATTGCGATCGAATATCATCTTTGTCAGTTTGGAAGCTTGCATCAGTGTAACCCATTACATTGAGCTCTTCCTCACCTCCATAAATCAAGAATGTATCCTTAGTCCTTCTCAAGTACTTCAGGATGTTCTTGACAGCAATCCAGTGACCTTCACCTAGATCAACTTGATATCTGCTCGTCATGCTCAAAGCATACGATACATCGGGACGAGTACATATCATGGCATACATGATAGATCCAATAGCTGACGCGTATGGAATCTTACTCATGCGTTGTCTCTCATCTTCTGTTGAAGGACACTGTTCCTTCGAGAGATAAATGCCATGCGTCATAGGCACGAATCCTTTCTTGGATTCTTGCATGCTAAACCTTTTAAGCACCTTGTCTATGTATGTACTTTGACTTAGACCAAGAAGCCTTCTCGATCTATCTCTATAGATCTTGATTCCTAATACATAGGTGGCTTCTCCCAAGTCTTTCATCGAAAAGCATTTCCCTAGCCAAATCTTTACAGATTGCAAGGCAGGGATATCATTTCCAATGAGAAGTATGTCATCTACATACAACACTAGGAAAATGATTACGCTCCCACTGACCTTCTTGTAGACACAAGGTTCATCTTCGTTTTTGATAAAACCAAACTCTTTGATTGCATCATCAAATCGAAGATTCCAACTCCGAGAAGCTTGCTTCAATCCATAAATGGATCGTTGTAGCTTGCATATCTTTCCAGCATCCTTTGGATTGACAAAACCCTCGGGCTGTGTCATGTACACATCCTCGAGCAGATTTCCATTAAGGAAAGCTGTTTTGACATCCATCTACCAGATTTCATAATCATGAAATGCAGCTATTGCAAGTAAGATCCTTATGGATTTAACCATGGCCACTGGTGAAAAGGTTTCATCATAGTCAATACCATGAATTTGTTTGAATCCTTTTGCAACCAGCCGACCTTTATAGGTTTGTACGTTACCATCCATATCGGTCTTTTTCTTGAAAATCCATTTGCACCCTATGGGTCGTACCCCTTCAGGTGGATCAACCAAAGTCCATACTTGGTTTGCATACATGGATTCCATCTCAGATTTCATGGCCTCTTGCCATTTCTCAGAATCATTGCCCATTATAGCTTGTTGATAAGATGACGGCTCATCCTCATCAATAAGTAGTAAGTCACCTTGTTGAGTCACAAGAAATCCATATCTCTGTGGCTCCCGGTGTTCTCTTACAGACCTACGCTGGGCTAGTGTCTCTTGAGCAGGTGCTTCTTCCACAACAGCTTGCGGAGCCTGCTCTGTTTCCATCTCAATCTCAGGTTCAGTGTTTTCTTGTGGTTGAACTTCAATGAGTTCTATTTTTCTCCCACTGGTTTTTCTACAAATAAATTCTCTTTCAAGAAATACACCAGTCCGAGCAACAACTACTTTGTTCTCGATGGGATAATAGAAATAGTATCCTTTCGTTTCCTTAGGATACCCCACAAATAAACACTTATCAGATTTGGGTCCAAGTTTGTTAGTGGCGTGACGTCTAACGAAAGCCTCACAACCCCAAATCTTCATAAAAGACATACTAGGACGCTTCCCAGTCCATATCTCATATGGTGTCTTTTCCACTGATTTAGATGGAAAGTAAGAAAATCGCTGTTTCTAGAGCGTGTCCCCAAAACGATATCGGAAGATCTGCATGACTCATCATTGATCTAACCATGTCCAACAAGGTTCGATTTCTCCTCTCGGATACACCATTCCATTGTGGAGTATACGGAGGAGTGAGTTGTGGGACTATTCCACACTCCTTTAGATAGTCATGAAACTCTTGGCTTAAGTATTCACCTCCTCGATCTGATCGAAGGATTTTGATACTCTTGCCAAGTTGGTTTTGTACTTCATTCTTGAAATCTTTGAACTTTTCAAAGGTTTCATGCTTATGCTTCATTAGGTACACATACCCATATCTACTGAGGTCATCAGTAAATGTAACGAAGTATTGAAAACCACCTATAGCTTGTGTACTTATTGGTCCACATACATCACTGTGTATTAGTCCCAATAAAACATTTGCCCTTTCAACATGTCCCTTGAAAAGGGCTTTACTCATCTTGCCCATTAAACAAGATTCGCATGTTTCATATGATTCAAAATCAAATGAATCTAATACTCCATCCTTATGAAGTTTAGATATATGGTTCTCGTTTATGTGGCCCAAAGGACAATGCCAGAGATAAGTCGGATTACAATCATTATTTTTAATCCTTTTAGTATTTATGTTATAGATAGGCATATCAAGATTTAATACATAAAGACCATTCACCATTTGTGCACTAGCATAAAACATATCATTTAAATAAATAAAACAACAGTTGTCCTTTATTATAAATGAAAAACCATACTTGTCTAAACAAGAAATAGAAATTATGTTTTTAGTAATAGATGGCACAAAATAACAGTCTTTTAAAATCAATGATAAACCAGAAGGTAAAGCTAAATGATAATCTCCTATAGCTAATGCAGCAACTCTTGCTCCATTTCCAACTCGGAGATCAACTTCACATTTCGCCAACGTCCTACTCCTTTTTAGATCCTGCACATTTACACAAATGTGAGATCCACATCCAGTATCTAATACCCATGATGAAGAAGTAGATAAATTGACTTCTATAACAAAAATACCTGAAGCGGAAGTCACACTTCCTTTCTTTAGATCCTCCAGATATACTTTGCAGTTTCTTTTCCAATGGCCGGTCTCACCGCAATGGAAACAGTTCCCTTCCTTCGCTATCCCCCCTTTTGGCTTTAGTGCATAAGACTTTGGCTTAGATTTAACAAAGACCTTCTTTGCTTTCTTGTTGCCTTTAGCTTTGGCCATTCCTTTGCCCTTATTCACAATAAGAACATTTGTGGCCTTAGTCTTCTTTGTATTTGCTTCATATGTTCTCAACATACCAAGCAATTGTGGTAGAGTCTTTTCCATGTCAGTCATATTGTAATTTACTACAAATTGACTGAAGCTCTCAGGCAACGATTGCAAGATCACATCGGTGGCCAACTCTTGGTCCAATGGAAAACCCAGCTTGTCCAGATTCTCAATGTACCCAATCATCTTGAGCACATGAGTTCCAACTAGGCTTCCCTCTACCATCCTGCACTGGAATAACGCCTTAGAGACGTCATACCTCTCTTGTCTTGCTTGCTGTTGGTACAATTGCTTTAAGTGTTCGATCACATCGAACGCCTCCATTTCCTCATGTTGCTTCTGAAGCTCAGAGTTCATGGTGGCAATCATAAGGCACCCAACATCAAGTGCGTCACTTTGATGCTTCTTGTAAGCATCTTTTTCAGCTCTTGTAGCCGTTAGGGGAGGTTCCTCAGCGGGTAAGGGTTCCTCTAGGACATATTGTTTCTTTTCTTGTTTGAGGACTATCCTCAAGTTCCTATGCCAGTCTAGGAAATTTGTCCCATTTAATTTGTCCTTCTCAAGGACCGATCGCAGTGATAAAGTGCTAGTAACGTTGTTAGTTGCCATGGATATCTACAATATAAATATGCAAAATAAGTTTATGATTTAATCATTTAACATGGTCTTATATTAAATGATACTCCCACTATTTTGTTTAAAAAATATCAACCCTCGAAACCTTTAGTGGGCCAAGATCCATATTTCGCCTAATCTTGAGTTAGCTTTGGCTAATCGCCCAAGACTCGGTTATTTAGGTAGACAACACTTTGTCAATTACATCACATGTAATTCTTGGATAGTTGGACGAACAAAACTTTGTTCAATTCATCAAATGAATTATAATCCAACCCATTGCCTCTAAGTTCCCAATCCTATTGAGATAACCTAGTTAAGTCGTACCCAATTTAAAGTATAACGGATATCACTTTTATCCTTTCGCGCCTTACTAAGATTGCCACGGTGCTTTGCTTTGGCAAACCCACACATGTACAATCGAAGTTATTGACGAGTACTTTTAATTTTGGAAGGCATCTAAAACTTAATATTTTAGAGGGATTTATTGATCTCATGATTAGTTTGATAATTTAAAATATGTCCACTACATATAGTTGTATACATATCTACATATATGTGTAATACTATTATCAAACTAAAACATAAGATAAATCATGCATCAACATACATAATTAAACGTGACATGGTTATAGCCCCTACTAACGATTCTCTCAAGCCAATGAGAAAATCCTAAGAGTCAACCTAAGGTAACTTCACAAGCACCTTCCTTTGGCTCCAATTTGTGAATGGCCTCCTCATCCCGGCACTGATGCTCCATCTTCATTGATCACCATCAATAAAATAAACTACACTATTTACAAGATATAGAATTCCTCGATTCACATTCGAGGGGAACATAGGGGAGGGATTACATTTAGAATGAAATAGAGAAGGCACGACACGCAGGTCGTATTATATATTACAAACATCCATAAATCCTATCTAATAGGTCAAAGGGCTATAACCACGCACCATGCTCAAACAACACATAAGGCATGCATTAACATTTAATTATTAAATTCTAAACATTTTAAATTTAATTCTAATTAAAACTGTAAAATAATTTTTGAAAAATTATCGTACGCTCGGGACATCACATGCCACGAACTAAAGCGACTAAGACACGAACCACCATGGTTCGAACCACAAAGCACACGGCTTGACCACTAATGGGCCTAGGGTTCGAAACCCTAGCCCATGGCCGAGCCATGGCTCGAGCGGCGGCGGCGCTAGGGTTCCAAACCCTAGCCGCCTCGCACCTTCATGCAACTTTATCGAGCCATCTTAATTGAAACGCCGGAATTGGTTAGCCACGAGTCACGGTCAGGCCATGCACGGGGTTGGCTCAACCATCTCGAGCTAAGGGTTCGAAAAACCTTGCTCTCATGTGGTAAAGCTACTAACCATGCATGCGTGAACCATTATCGAGCCAAAGAGTTCAAAACTCATCCACGTCTCAAAACTTTAGCAAAATAGGCGACGATGGCTGAGCCATGCACGGCTACTAGGGTTCGAAACCCTAGCCGTCATGAGCTAGCCGTCACGTCCAATGGGTTCTAAACCCTAATCAATTTTCGACACTTCCATGCACAATTAATAGCCACAAAGACTAAGCCATCTCGAGCCAAGGGTTCGAAAACCCTAGCCCTCATGTGGCTAGCCGTGGTGTCATTTGTGATGGTGATGGCCGAAAACTTGCTCAATAAATATGATTATTCGCCAATTATATCAAATACAATTCTACGATGATTTTCACAAACTAAATATTAACATATCATATATGTTCATACAGTTTTAAATAGCATGCAATATTAATTCTAATATGATTAAACTATTTAACCACATAAATCCGATATGAGCCTTGTACACGGCTCTGATACCACTGTAAGTAATCCAAGAGCATACAACGCAGCGGAATAAAATTTTTATGGATTACTAACCAGCAGATCTATACATAAGGATTCATATCGGATAAAGGAATTACAAGTGTCTCACCCTTGTAGCGTGTTTGAAGCAGAATCCTCGTTGTAGCACCACGAGTCACAAACGAAAGTTTGCACCTTCGTCTCTACGGTATCCACACGATCAAATCGAAAGGGATGTTCAAGAACAAGTTGCTAGACTTATTCTTGAACCAAAACTCAACCCACGGTTCAAAACCGATCAACGACGGCCAATCACACTACCTTACAATCGGCGGCGGCCGAGAGAAGATAAGGAAGAGGCGGCCGAGAGTTGGAGGAGGAGAGGCTAGGTTTTTGATATCAAGCTATGATATGAAAAAGTATGATTAACAATTAATCAAAACCATGTATTTATATTATAAGGCTTTTAATTAAGGTTCAAGACTTTCTCAAAGTCTTATGGGCCCAAACCAATGATTTAATTAAAACATTTTAATCACTTAATTAAGACTCTTCTTAATTAATTAATTCATCCAATGAATTTAATTTCCCTTCTCGATTTAATCTTTTGTGCGACACGATAGGATCTTGTAATGTTGGCAGTGACATAAAATCTCATTTTATGTCGCAAGCATTGAGCGGTATCTAGCAACACATCAATGCTACCCAAATTACAAGAATGTCAATGACTCGACATAACCTTTAGAACTTGTGATAATATTAACCATGTAGCTTAATCCCTTTGTCCTTTGTGTTTAGATTGAACACGAGTCATGGAATAGTCATACTCGTATATCCAATCTTTATTTCTTGATCCCCAAGTAGAACTAGAATAAACGAATAAGCTCGATATCTCATATCGACTCATTCGAGCATGGCCATGCATTTTAGTTCTCACTTGATCAAGGGCCAAACACATCTCCTGTTATATAGGAGGGACAAATCCTATCTCGATCAGTCAACATCCCTCTACATAATTCGTAGTGTATCCAATAGTCGCCTTTATAGTTTACCCTGTTACGGGTAACGTTTGACGATATCAAAATACATAACTCCTTATGTTGGGATCTCTGATGATCACAAGTCGTAAGGATTACATACATTATTATCACTATGAGAATTGCATATGACGATCATATAACTATCCATGTTGCATTCTCATGGTGGGTCTGTCCAGTACATCGTTCTCTAACATGTACCCATATGTTGATTTGATATCTCATATCAATGAACAATTCATCGATCAACACATACTAGTCTCTACGTATTATCATTATCCCTTTCATGATAATACTTGACTAGGGACATCTTTAAGAATAATACAATATTATTTTAAGGACATTAACATATATATTAATTCACATTGCACAGTTAAAAGAATAATATATAATAATGAATTGCCATTTATAAAATCATATTACATTGTATGTCATAAACAATCATCTAATGATATGTCTTAGGGCATATCCCAACAATAACAAGACAACCATTGGTGATTAATATGTACCTTGAATACATATTGGATTATGCATTGTGGTTGCAGGTATAGATTGGGTGCTTGGTGTATGTCCCATGAGTCGTTGTTATGGACGAGTGATGATTTAATGCTTTGCCGCTGCCATTTGAAGCGATGATATAATACTTGCCACTGTCATATCGTAGCGAGGGAAGAATATTTGCCGCTAAAATGTTGAAGCGAGGGTGGATTCCGCATGTCACATTTATGAGCGAGGTTATTCAATGCCGCTGATTTGTCGAAGCGAGAGGTATTAGTGTCGCAGTCATGACAAGCGAGGTGCATTAAAATACACTGCTATAACAAGGCTAGGGATTGGCTATTCTATTTGCAATGGTTCATGCCACCGGGTATTATATAGCGACGGTTCATTCCTCTATTCTATTGACGATGGTTTATGTCGCCAGGTATTATATAGCGATGGTTCATTCCGCTATTCTATTGGCGATGATTCATGCCGCCGGATATTATATAGTGATGGTTCGTTCCGTATTCTATTGGTAATGGTTCATGCCACCGGGTATTATATAGCGATGGTTTATTCCGCTATTCTATTGGCGATGGTTCATGCCGCCGGGTATTATATAACGATGGTTCATTCCGCTATTCTATTAGCGATGGTTCATGCCGCCGGGTATATATAGCGATGGGTCATTTCGCTATTCTATTCGTGATGGTTTATGCCGCCGGGTATTATATAGCGATGGTTCATTCCGCTATTCTATTGGCGATGGTTCATGCCACCGGGTATTATATAGTGATGGTTCATTTCTCTATTCTATTGGCGATGGTTCATGCCGCCGGGTATATATAGCGATGGTTCATGCCGCCGGGTATATATAGCGATGGTTCATGCCGCGATGTTTCATACCGCCGGATATATATAGCAATGTTTTATGCCGCTGACTCTATAGCGAGGGATCATGCTGCTGATTTACAGCGATGGGTTATGCCGCTATGTACGTAGCACGAGATTGTGCCGCCCACGAGCTATGGGTGCTGATTGTGTACCACAGTTGGACGACGGAGACATGTATACCGCTATCCTATTAGAGATGAGTTAGGGTATATTACTGTTTTGTTAGCATTATTGTTGATGTCATATGTTGACATGTACCGTCAAATGTTTGACGATGAGATTATGGATGTCATGTATTGACATATACTGTCACGAGTTGACGATGTTATTGTGGATGTCGTGTGTTGACATGTGCCGTCACAGGATGACGATGATATAGAGGATGTTCTACATGGACGGATGCCGTTGATACGATGAAAAATACAGTTAGGTGTATGTACTTAGTCGTATGGTTTGAGGGCCGATGATGAGCACAAGGAGGTGTCTACATCACCGATTGACGAGACAATTATGCCGAACAGGTTTGCTCGATGAATTATGGGATGCACCGTACAGGAAGTGTACCGCCGCACACATTTGACGTAAATATTTTACGAGTAGAGGTGCCCCTGGGTATACTCGTGAAGATGGATATTGGCCAGTTAACTGTTGGTAGGAGTAGTTATTGAGGAAACTACTCGCTTTTGTCGATGTGACGTGTGTAGACATGGTCACACCCACCCGTGAGGGTGTGGAATAAATCCTAATGGATAGGATTGCATTATGGTTGAATGAGGACACCGGGATGTCCGTTGTGCATTGGTAATAGAGAAATATCGGGTGATGACCCACTACTCTAATTGCTTGAACGGTATGGTATACCAAGATGGAACGTGTGATACATAGGTATGTTTGGTATAAACCTAAGGAGGCTAAGATGGTTATTGTGCAGTACTACGATGAGCTTGATGTAGCCATTGTACTGCTCGTTGGAACCGAATTTGGGGGAAATCGTATGTAAGGACCATCCGTGCCCTTATCCCGTTATTAGTGTATTAATCCATGCTATTAGTGCATACAATCATATTAGCATGGGGAAGATAACCATATGCAAGTATAGCATCATATACCATCTATAAAATTTCTTGCATTAGAACCCCATAATATTCAAATTCCACAACCAAGACCATTTACATAGCATGCATCCTCATAATACACTAACATGCTCTCAGTTCATTTAGCAATTCCATATTTAATTGCATGCAGACAATAAATGAAGAGAGAGAAATCATGCCCTTTTATACATTCCATATACACAAAAAACGTGCTCACATGAGAGCACCAAATGAATGAACGTGTATCTAATGTATAAGATACTCTACCAAATACCATTACTGGTACTTCGATCCTGGAAGCACCTCCCATGCATAGCTCGATCTCAACTCTGGATCTACCGTTATACTTATTCAACCAGCTCCGTACTTCAATCCTGGAAGTACCTCGAATCAACAGCCCGAGCTCAACTCCAAAGCCATTGCTGCACTTGTACCACCTGCCCTAACAGAGACAGCCCCCACACGGGGTGAGCATACAAATACCAACATTCCAATAATCACATTACATAATTTACAGAATATGAAACTGTAATGTAAAATGATACTCCCTGTATAGTATCGTTACCACGTAGGATTTCTCGTACTATCCATTTCTCAAAATAACCAAAACCATCAAATTCCCAAAGCCAGTTAATCACCACATTGATTAACTAAAACCATTCCTATTATACCAGTTCCATAATCAAATATGATTAAATCATTAAATGAAGTGCCACAGATATCACATATATCTAGCCAATGATTCCATAGTTCTATTTCATAGCTCGCTCCATAATAGCGGCATTTTAACCCCACGCACGCTCAATAACAGCGGCGTCGATGTTTGCTCAATAGCAACAACATATCTACCCTCGCTCAAGAGCGGCACCACATAATTCCCAATATCTATCCATTTATTGCAATATAATATACCATGCATTCAATAATTGCAATTATATAAAAATGTCTATGCTCGTACGTCATACGTACCTTATAATTCTATAGTTCGAGTCCAACCTTGCCTGAGTCCCATGACCTGATGAATTATGTGCTAACACATAAATAACTCACAATCAAATATAAGCATGCAACCACGTGCCCAAGCACGTTCACAACCTCTAAACCTATCGTCACTCCATGACGATTATCGATATAAAAGCCCCCCGGCTAAGCATGCATAATACCCAAAATATTCCATTTTGTAAGTTTAAATGATAGCCAAAAACTCAACCGAGAAACCCATTTTTTAAACTTTGACTCCAACCAATCCATTTTAAAAGAATAGTATTCCTATTAGAATGTAGACATCGCCCCGAAAATTGGCTAATTAAACCTCGATTCCGAAATCCCGACATTCTCCAAAATTTTCGAAAAAACTCCATGCTTCGAGCCGCGATCCGTCGCTGATTCATTGCGATCGATCGCCCCAGTCCAGTGGCCAACCAGTGCCTTCTCGCGATCGATCGCCGAGACCTTGCGATCGATCGCCAGCACTGTACATCTTCATAAATTCCCAGCTGCTCGTCGCGATCGATCGGCATACCAACAGCGATCGATCGTGACCTGCAATTTTTTCGAAAAACTTGAGCTTCAATGGTGTTTTTGACACCCAAACTCAAAACCAACACCCTTAGCTTCCTCAACACCTCCAATACACCAATTAAACTCAATAAAAACACTAAAAACAACTTTTTAGATTTTTAACCAAAACCCCCAATTCTCAAACCCAACTCAAAACTTAACCAACAAGCACAATACCATAATCAAATCGAAGCTAAAGGTGGGGAGAAGAAGATTACCAGCTTTTCTTCAAGAAATCGGGCTCCCAAGATGAGCCACCATCAATTTGCTTCCAAGAGAAAAGAGGGGAAGGGTTGGGGGAAAGGGTTGAGCGCGAGAGTGGAGACAGAGATGAGAGATTCCGTGCAATGACGGAATATCGAGTCCATTTGGTATATATAGCACCAAGACTCCAAAATACAATTACCTCAGCAAATACATCATGATTAATTAAAAATCATATGTTTTCAATAATTATCTCTCCAACTCAATTTCCATTACCAGCCCTAGTACAAAGTACTCCAGACCCCAAATCCCAAATCCCACCAAAAACCAAATTCCAAGGTTATCACCATGATGAGAATACAATCTAATCCCTTGGATCCAACGACTGCAAATTCTTGATTTAATATCCCCGGGAGTCCCAATACCTCAATTAATTCATAATTGCCACAATTAAAATCCATTAAGGATCATTACCACCCCGGGATTAACACCGTTAATTCCCGGGCATCACAATTATCCCCCACTAATAAAAATTTCGTCATCGAAATTTGCACGGTGTACTCCACATACAGCCAAGACCACACAATCCAAACGGATTCACAACGTCGAATTATGAGCGCCTCATGAACGACGCACCAACCGCGAGGACACCGACCTCGCACCAAATCTCTAGAATGGAGTAAACCTCCCCAAACCGTCACAATCACTATAGAACGTTGGCATACCCCGATGCTAACTATCTGAAAGCAGTCAGTTAATCGTAACTGCTAACCAACCGAATCATTCGTGATTCCCATAATAGATATCGCCTCAATGATATCTCTACGATTTAGCCTACGATGTTAATCGTACATCGTTACCAAGGAAAACACCAGTACACTACAATGTACTTATACCATATCCGGTTTCCGCTCTCCAATACCATTCCATCAAAGGAGTAGTTGCACCCCTTGCAACACGGATCGACATCTCCAAAGATGTCTACATCCATATGTTCCAAGAAATCATATCATTCGGGCGATATCCATATTGAAATCATGAATGTTTCGTTTGGTTAGCAGTTAGGGTTGACTGACTGCTTTTGGGTGGTTAGCATCGGAGTATGCTGACGTTCTTTTGAGATGGTGATGATTTGGGAGATTTACTCCATTGCAGGTTTTGGTGCGAGGTAGGTGTCCTCGCAGTTGGTGTGTCGTTCATGATGCGCTCATGATTCGACGATGTGAACCCGTTTGGATTGTGTGGCCGCGGCGATACGTGGAGTACGCCCACGCAAATTTTGATGATGAAATTTTATTTGTGGGGGATAATTGTGATGCCCGGGAATTAATGGTGTTAATCCCGGTGTAGTAATGATCCTCAATAGATTTTTAATTGTGGCAATTATGAATTAATTGCGGTGTTTGGACACCCGGAGATGTTAAGTCGGGTATTTCAGATCGTTGGATACAAAGGTTGAGATTCTATTCTCATCGTCGTGAAAAACCTTGGAATTGGGTTTTTGGTGGTATCTGGGGTCCGGGGGTACTTTGTATTGGGACTGGTATTGAAAATTGAGATTGGAGAGATAATTATTGAAACAGATGATTTTTAATGAGTCACGATGTATTTGTGGAGGACGTGGTATTTTGGAGCTTTGGTACTATATATACCAAGTGGACTCGGTATTCCGTCATTGCACGGATTTCCTCTCTCTCTCTCTCCCTCTCACCCGTTTCCCTCCCCCTCCCCAAACACCTCTTTTCTTTCCTTGGAAGAATTGGCTGGAAGCTCGGCTCGGGAGCCGGATTTCTCGAAGAAAAGTTGGTAATCTTATTCCCCTCGCCTTTACATACGTTTTGATAGTAGTATTGTAGAGTTTGGTTGAGTTTTGGGTTGGTTATGGAATTTGGGGATTTTAGGTTAAAATCCAAAGTTGTGTTTTTGTTGTTATTATTGGTTTTAAATGGAGTATTGGAGGTGTTGAAGGTGTATGGGGTGTTGGTGTTGAGTTTGGGTGTGAAAACCCCATTAAAGCTCGAGTTTTTCGAAATATTGCAGGTCGCGATCGATCGCAGCTTGGCGCCGAACGATCGCGACCAAAATCTGGAAATTGAGTGACGATAAATAGTACCTGCGATCGATTGCGAGATAACACCGATCGATCGCCAGAAATCAGTAAAAGTTGGCGATCGATCGCGGCTTTAATATTTTTGGGCAGTAGACTTGCGCGATCGATCGCGCCTGATCGGCGATCGATCACGGCCCTATTTCTTGTGTTTTTTGGAAATTTTGGCAAATGTTAGGATTTTGGAATCGAGGTTTAATACCGATTTTCGGGGGCAATGTCTACATTCTAATCGAAATGCTATACTTTTAAAATGAAATGGTTGGAGCCAATTTTAATAAGAAAATGGAATACTCGATTGAGTAATTGGTTAACGTTTGTACAACTTAACATGGAATATTTTGGGTATTATGCATGCTTAACCTGGAGTCTTTTAAAATGGTAAATCGTCATGGATTGACGATAGGTTTGGGGATTATAAACGTGCTTTGGCACGTAGTTGCATGCTTGTAATTAATAGTGAATTATTAATTGTGTTTAGCAGGTAATTCGTCGGGTCGCGGGACTCAGTCAAGATTTGGTTCGGTCTACGGAATCATAAGGTACGTATAACGTATGAGCATAACTTTAAATATATTATTGCAATTGTTGTGCATGAATAATATATGGTTGTTGTAATCACTTGATATGCGTTGGGAATTACATGGTGCCGCTTTTGAGCGAACAATGATTGGATGTCGTCGTTGTTGAGCGAATATCGATTTTGGCGCCGCTATTGTAGAGCGAGCGACGAAATAGAAAGTGAATTATATGGAATATCTGTAATCATTGTTTAATGATTTGATATTATTGATTATGATATGTGGGAAACGGATTAGTTAATCAATGTAATGGTTAACTGGCATTTGGGAAATTGATGGTTTCGGTTATTTTGAGAACATGAACAGCACAGGGGATCCCGGATGAGGATGATGCCATCCAGGGAGTGTCTTTTAATATTCATAGTATTTACATTGTGTAAATTATGAATTGTAATATTGTGCTTATTGGATTTGGGATATTGGTGTGCTCACCCCGTGTGGGGGCTGTCTCTGCTGGGGCATGTGAATAGATACATCTATGGGTTTGGAGTTGAGCTCGAGCTATGGATTGGAGGTGCTTCCAGGATCGAAGTACCAGTGACGGTATTGACCTTAGTGTTTTATACATTGATACACATATACTTATTTGATGCTCGCATGTGAGCACTATTATGTATATATGGTTTGTATAAAAAGGCAAGGGCCTTTCTCTCTTCATTTATGGGTTGCATGTGCATGAAGTGAGAACAAGTTAGTGTATTATAATGGTGCATGATATATATGTGGACTTGGTTGGGGAAAATTGGACATTATATGAAATAATGGAAGAAATTTTATTATTGGCATGTTTTGCTAGGGTAGCAAGTGGTTTTTCCCCTACATATATGATTGTATGCACTAAACGCATGGGTTAATACACTAATAACGGGTTAAGGGCATGGGGTCCTTACAGAGGTGCTGGGTTGCCTTGATTCTTCAGATATCCTTGATACCTGGGAATCAATTTTTCCTTCTGTTTCCTCCCCGAAAGGATCAATACTAGGACTCGTGGTGGTGGTACTTGAATCACCCACACCGGTTGATGAGCCCGGCTCTCTAAAACACGACTTTAGCTTCACCCCTGGAGCATCCCGTCGGAGGGGAATATAAAGACTGTCTCATAAACAGGTGTGAGCCTGCATGGTAGCCTTCATAGCCTGTTTGACCTTCGTAAGATCCATTTTCTGTACTTGACCCGTGACCTGAGAATTAATCATTAGGCCGTTGATCTGCTTGTCTAGCTCATCCAGATTTTCTCTGAGGTGCTTTGATCTCGTTATGATGGGATTTGCTTCACTTGCTTCCATCTCTTGTTAAGAAATCTGCAAGAATATTTTATCAGATTTCACAATGACAATATCATAATCATAATATTGACATTCAGCTATTCATCTTAAAAGTATAGCCTTTTCTGGTTTTGATTCAACTTTATTTTAGAAAAAGTGGCCATTTCTTAAAAGCCTTTCGAACTGCGAAGAATTCTTTCTCGTTGATGTGCCATCTATTGACTTTGCTGCTATCAAATAGACCGCTGCAATATCTGTATGTCACTTCCCCATCTGGTGTGGCTTTCATAAGTACTACAGCCCACCAATGATCACTGGCATCTGTATATAATACCAGTTCATCCTCATCGTTTGGTATTGCAAGCTTTGGTAGTTGCCTGCAAACCTCTTTAAGCTGTTTGACAGCTTGTCTGTGATCTTCATTCCACTCAAACTTAACATCTTTCTTGAGTAGTGGACTGAACATATTTCTGTGGTTGCTAGATTGTTGATGAACATTCCAGCAAAATTAACAACTCCTAAAAAACTATGAAGTTGCTTTAAATCCTTGAGGTCATCCGGATATCTTTGTACTTGTTCAACAATATGATTCTGTAGGATGATACTAGATTCGTCGATCTTGATTCCAAGGAATTCGATCTGTCTTGTAGCAATCACTACTTTCTTTTCAGAAAGCACTAATCCTTCCTTGTAACAAACATCTGAAAAGATTTCCAAATGTTTAAGATCATCTTTCATGTTTTTTGACGCTATGAGGATGTCGTTAATATAAACGAACATGAAGCTGAAGTGATCTTTGAAAAGATTATCCATCTTTCTTTTATATATCTGAGGAGCATTTGTCGATCACATTGGCATAACATTCCAGATATAATGTTCTTGTGGTATGGAGAATGCTGTAAACTTTCTGCTTGCTTCCTCCATTTTAATCTGGTAGAATCCAGACTTGCAATCGAACTTAGAAAACACCTTGGCATTTTTGATGCTATTTACCAAATGTTCTCTGCTTTGGATAAAATCTCCATCGAATTCCAAATTTTTGTTGATCCCTTTATAGTTGATCACTAATCTTGCCTTTCCTCGTTTGATTTCTCCATGATTCCGAACAAGAAATCCTGGACTGTTGTATGGAGAAATACCTGCTGAGATTAACTTAAGGTCAAGATGTTCCTTAAGTATCATTTGCATATCCATATGATCTTCCATATTCATGGGGAGTGGTTTGAATCTTATGAACTCATTTTCTTTTCCAGCTTTCACCTTCAAAGTAGCTTTGAGTTCATTCTTATTCAACCATACCAGTGGATCCTCGTTGTAGTTCCTCTGAATTTTCTTTTTCAAATCATCTAGAGTAATTTGCTCTTCGAGTGTAGCTTCAGGTTGTGGAACTTTATCTTGTAATGCCTTTTTTAGAAGCAACAGGGTTTCTGGAGTAACTTCTTCCTCATTATGTTCCCTGAAAGACATAACATTAACCAAGTCAAAAGTTTGAGAATCTTTTTCACTAGGGCCTTGTTGTCGAAACTGAAGGATTGCTTCTCCAAATTTCCGTTGATCCTTCATCTTTGGGTGTCAAAGTTTTCCTTCATCACCACGCTTGCTGCAAAAAGTAATGGTGAATTTTCTGGGAAACGCCTCCCGTAGTCTCTGCACAATAATCTTTTGATCACAAAGGGTTGTGAAAATAAGACTCTTGTCTCGTTCTCCTCTGTGAATCTCTTGAATGTCTGGAGGAAATTATTTCCTAACAGCACATCTGCTCCTGTATCATGGAAATAAATAGGTGGAGTCTTGACTTTGTACCATGGGGTACTGCCTGTTCCATCGATGATTATTTCTGCTCCCTGAACCCCTTCATTAATTATAAGGATCCTCTTGAAAAAGTCTCTTCCGGCAATAGCTGGTAATTTCTCACCAACGTCTTTGGGGAAGATATCTCGCCTGGCAGTATATATTCCAGCTCCTGAGTCAATGTAAGCTGCAAAATATTTGCCCGATATTTTTCATATAACATCCCGACGGAGATGTATATGGAGAGCTGGTGATCATCTGATCCTATATATTTTTCCCTTCACCGTGAATTCCATTCCATCTTGCAATCTTTTCCAAGGTTTATGTTCCTCGAGAAATTCAATCCCTAGAATAAGTTGTTCTGTGATTCTTCATGCAGTTCCTTCAATTGTCAAATCAATTTCACCAATTTGAAGGTTTCCTTGATACTTGCCAACTATAGGTTGTTGCAAATAGTATAGGACATCACAAGGGAAGATATTATCTTTCTCCGTAATGTCAAAAATTATCTGCACTTCTCTCCAGCCTTCTGGGCATTTCAGCTTTCCTGTTGTTTTGAATACATCCGGGATTTTTTGAATTCTGCTCGAGACTGCCTTCTGTTTTTCCTTCGGATAGTTGCTGATTAACCTATCACGTTGGAAAGACATCCTTCTTGGCTTGATCATAAGGCTCATGCTTCTGTTCAGAATAGGATGATCTTGTATCCTCATGTCGATCTCTCCTATTGTCAGAGTATCAATGATGTCCGGCAATACTGCTTTGGTGAAATCCTCGAAGATTCTGGGGAATTCAATGAATTCCTTTCTCAAGAATACCTCTGAATGATGAGTATTCGAGAGTGTGTATGACACCTTGTAGGTGATCGAGTAAGGCATGTTTCCTTCTTTCATCAGCTCATTTCTTTTAATCTTGATGAAGAGTTAGAACCTTGTTGAAATCTCGATCCCCCAGATTGTATGCAATTCTAGGATAGATGTTGAAAGCCATCTTTCCCGCATACAATTTCCTGCAACTGCTCCCAAACAAGAATCTTTGAGGTTTCGGGATTCTCTTGTCGAAGATTGCCAGATTGAGTGGCGAATCAATTCCTTCTTTGAAAGTTGCCTTGATGATTACTCTAATGGCTCCAATATGAATCCATGAGAGAGTGTTAGCAACATCTCTTTTACCTTGTTCTTAATCTCCTGAATTTCTCTGTAGGGGATTAACTGCATCTCAATTTGGTTTCCCGTGAACTCCATTGGGATCGCAAATTCACCTGTTGTTACCCTATGGATAATCTGATGCTTCCTGCTTCGAAGACCAATCATATCCATGGATTTGGTTTTCTGGACAATCTGTAGAGATATGTCATTTTACTCCGCATGTCCAGCAGTTACAATCTCTGAAACTTTCATTGGCATGAGTACGTGTGCGCCTAAAAGTTTTCTTTGTTGGTGTTCTGCTAGAACTAGCTTGATTAGAACCCATTGACGAGGTTCTACTCCTTGTTGGTCCTGATCTTTGCCCAGATCTGTAACTTCGGGCTTTTTGCTTTGACCAGAACTTTCTAGGTCTCCATGAAGACTTACTTCTTCTTGAGCTACTTCCTCGGGCATATGGATGAGCTCTGTGCTTTTTCATCTTTCACCTCTTGGGGTAGTTTCCAATGATTGTAGGGATATCATTTCCTGTACATCAAAGAGGAGCTATTCTGTTGAATTCCTCTGAGCTTCTTGAAATTCTTTTGGAGTTTTGCTTGGTAGCACAACTCCGCAAGTTTTACCTTAAGAAATGACATTCTCCTGGACACCGTCTCGAGTGCATGAGGTGTATACTGTTTGATAAGTAAAATGAATCCTTCTTTGCATAGATCGAGCGTTCCTGCTGCTATTCTCATTGCTGAAGCCCATTCATCAATAAGAACTTCTCAGTTTTTGAAATCCAAGATATCCATGTTGAGCAGAAGTCCATATGGATGGATTTGATCTAGCTGAGATTTCCCGTAAAGGGTTTGATGTATATCTGGCCAGCGGTAACTGTTCCTTGTTCCAATTGGGGGATCCAAAATCGCCGAGATGAAATCTTCCATGTGTGGCATACTTTGATCACCTTCGGGTGGATTGTGTGACCCGGAACTCTCTTGTGGTGGAGGTCTTGGTACAAGCTCTCCGGTCTTTAATTTTACGAGATTTAATCCCGCAAATGAATCAGCAAGACATCGAAGATCTTCCAGGTTGATTCTTTCCATTACTTCGTGGGAAGTATGTGCTCTCCTCGTAGGACTGCAATCATTTTTTCAGTCACTGTCAAAGGCCTCTGCTTTCCCTTTTTGGTGTAAAATGGGTTCTGTTCTATAGGACGGTGGTAACCACCCTCCATTCCTTCTTCCTGTAGGACTTGGTCTTACTCGGTTTTGAACATCTCAAAGGTTTTCAAGAATTTCCTCATGATGTTTAATCATACTCTTCATCTGACTTTGAATCTGATGGATCTGTGCAGGGACATGGTATTGAAGGTACCCATAACGCTGCACTGTCTTCTGAATCTCTCTAAGATCTTGAGATATCTTAGAAGAATCTGGCTCAATTTCTCGAAAGGTTGGTTCTCTCATCCTAATCATCTGGTCTGGATCCTGTTGGATCATTGGGTTCTGGAACATCTTCATGTTCAGGATGATCATCTTCCTGAAGTTCAGCTAACTCGAACTGTAATTTGAGGTTCACTTGATGGAGCCTCTTTTCCATCATTTTGAGTTTTTTTTAATGGTTTATACCGGGTGTGCATAATCTTGCTCCTCGTAAAAGTTTCCACTTATGGTTGAAGCGTTGAGCTTCTGTCATATGCTTCTGATTTAGTGCTTCCAAGTTTTGGAAGTACCACCTGTATGAATGACACTCCAAACATTCAATCGGGTGCATAATTTCTTGAATCGTCTCCTCCGTATATGTTACAAATTAATATTCAAGATATTATTATACCAGAATAAACATATGCTATGATACCAATTTTGCAGAGACGGATCGTAAATGACAAGTTTATTAGAAACATGGTAAAACTTTTGGGTAATTTTAAAAAGTGAATAAAACTTCAGGGGGTATAATGCAATTAATCCCTTACCACTTGTAAGGGTAATTTGGTAAAGTGTTGTGGAGATAGGGAGTTAGGATGAAGATGAAAGTATGATTGGGGAGTTAAAATATAAAATAATGGATAAAAGGAGTTATGTTAAAGAAAAGTTTGGTCTGGAGATTATATTGGGATTTTACACTTAAATGAAGGCTGAACAAATTTATTATTTTTTATGACAACGCTGAACAAATTTAATAGCTATTATAGTAGTTTTTAAGTAAAATATACTCTAGGAATATTGAATATATTATTGATGAATTGTTAGAAAAAAATAATTTGTAAAAAGTCAAGAACAATTCGTAGAAATTAAGGTGCATTGTCAGGCCAGATCATTGGGAAGTGTGTAAATCATAAGTCATACGTATGCACATGCCCACTTGCCTTCCTGCAGCTGCGAGCCTGCGATGGAATCATAGGGATCTGAAAATTATTATTATTATTATATAATTTATCACTTCCATATTATATAATATTAATAATAATAACATAAATTACATGATTCTTGAATCTTGAATATTTCATTTTATTTCATTTTAATACTTCTATGCTATATCATGTGCACTACATCATGAGAGATAATAATTCTTATATGGATATCTTTTACTCAATATTTCGAGAGTAGATATTCATTCAAATATTGTAGCATTTTCATAAGTAGTGCTCATGGAGATAATAAGGATATTTCATCTTGGACCAGTTCATAGTAAAGATTTTGAGTTCAAAAATTAAATGAAAATCCCTTCTTATATACATTGATTATGAAATAATAATGTGAGTTTGAACCTAAATCACATGGTGTGTATGTGTACGGATATGGATATGGATGCGCATATGCGGATACTTTTCAAAAAAATAAAGTATGGTTGCGCCTTAATGCACATAAAAATTTAAATTAATGACTAATATAAAAATTTAAATTAACTCAATAAAAATAAAAGTTCTATCTATAAAGTTTATTCTATTAGTTTCATACCAAAAACTCATATATTAAAAAAAAAAAAATTCTTCGTAAAAATGTTACAAAATACTTCATTTTATCAAATATTTTAATTTTTCATTTGTTATTATGTCCTTTCATGAAATTATTATAGAATAGTTAGTATTATTTTACCATATAATAGAAATTTCATACCAAACCCGAAGCGGCGAGAATCCATGAAAATTCATCCGAAACCCAAATTGGAGAATTATTTTTTATAATAACAATAAAAAAATTCGGAGAATTAAGAGGTTTTAGTAAACCTTAGTGCACGACTTAATAAGTCTTAATGCGAGAATTAGTAAAACTTAGTACATGAATTAAAAAATCTTAATGTGCCTTAAAGCGCTGCATGCACACTCAGTTCGTCAGATCGCGATCAAAGCGCCAGTGCTTTAAGGGGATATGAGGGTTATGTGACCCTATGTTGAACATGTAAACAAAATATATTGAAGATAATAAACTAGAAGATGATTATGACTTAATAACTTAAATTCAGCGGTTTTAGTCATTGATTTGAACCCGAATTATTTGGATAGATTGCAAGATGCTCGTGTAATAAAGATAATAATAATAACTTTGCATAAAAGAGTTCCAAAATTAAATGAGTAAACAAATTCGAGATTTTGTTTGATAAAACTTGATAATTATTTAGAGCCAAATTAATGGAGCTCGAGTTTGAACCCAAAATAATTCAGTTTTTTTTTTTCCAAACTTTGAGCCGATATTCACAATTTTGGCTAAAAGATATTGAGTTTGAGCTCAAATATAAAAATTGGCTACTAAGATTGGATTCGATTTATTTGCACCATATTCAAATGTGCCCACATTCGAACTTGTTAGGTTTTTAGGAACTCAAATAATCTTGGTTTTGACGTTAACAAAACTTGTTATTGTGTTGTTAAAATATTTCATCGAGTGTGCAGTGAATACATCATAATTAGGAGCTTGATGATTAACACAAAAATAAGTTGAAACTGAGTTGGGTCTGCTGGACCAGTAGACACAAGCAAGGGTCAACTAGACCAGTAGACACTACCAAGAGACTCAACGTACTGTTGTACCCAAGACACATTAGACCACGAGCACTGCTGACTAAATCGCTCGGATAGCGAAATAACCTGATTCTAAAGGAGTTGGATGGCCAACTCAATTTACTACAAGTCGTATCTGAGACCAACAGATCTGATTCGAAGGTTTACATGACGAAAACATGTCTGCAAGTATCTGTTGGTGCAAAGCGTAACAGCAAGTTGCTACAACAGCTGCGGTATATTGAACATAACTCTCAGCTCGCTTATCGAAATGAAATGATTGAATATGGATTGGAAAGATAAGACGAAGACTACAAATCATCTTATGAAGTCAAAGACTGAATCTATGATATTCGAAAGTAATTATGTGCATTATGATTATGGTAATTATGAGAAAATTATGGGATTGTATTTGGACTCGGTTTTGAGATAAATCGAGTATGGTTAAATTTTGTGATAATCATGAAGTTATTATATGGAATTTGGGTAGTTGTTTGTGAATTGCTGAAATGATTTAGGAAATATGAGGTGGAGGCTAAATATGCATGTTGGTGTAATGAAGTGTTAATAAGTTGGTTAAATATGTACATGAGTGGATTAAATGGTATAAGTGATTTATATAAGGCAATTAGATGCCAACTTTCACAAAACCACATACCAACACCATTTTCACAAAAAAATCTCTACAAACTCCAAACCCTTCCCTCTTCATTTCTTTCAACCAAAATCTCTTGGAAAGCTTGGATTTGGTTGCCTCTTTCTTGTAGAACTTAATTTGGAAGACTGAAAGAGGTAAGGAGTTAAAATTTCTTAAATATGTGTAGTAGTTTTGTTGTTGGAAATTTTGGTGGTTAAAGTTTATTTGATTTTGGGTGAGCAAACTTAGAATGAGTGATCACTATTATTTTAACAGTATTTTTCAGTGTAGCGATTGTGTACCTCAAGTGCACGGTGTCAAGTTTTAGTATAATGATTTTAAAAGTATGAGTGTCTAACCCACGAGGACTAGAAAATAAGTACCAAACTCAATCAATTTAACTATATTTAGCCTACAAAAATTGTTTGTGATTAATTAATTAAAGTGACTAATTAACTCAATAATCAACCCAACAAACAAGAACGAATAAGATTAGAATCAAAAGAAACAATTATCAAGACTTTCGGTTCACCCCTGTAATCCCCCATAATTCACCTATTAGTTAAAAATTGAATTCAAACGTTCTAAGGTGACGAGTTTTCTAATGCACTTGTTATACCTTGGTCCGGCTATAACAAACCTAATACTAACTTTACAATAAGCCACTCTCGTATCCTTATTGATCAGTTAATATTGTATGTCAATCTATGAAAACTTCTAGCCTTCGATTACTAGATATCTATAGCTATCACACGTGTATTTGACTTCATCTCTCGATATCAGTCTGAAATCCACGGCATAAATTACTATATCGTATTGCAATTTTATCTCTCGATCTCAATTACAATTAATTATCATTCAAGGATGGCCAAACCCTTAAAAGCATGAAGAACAACAATCTATGGACTTAGAATATAAGAATCAATCAAAAATATTAAAATTGAATTATGGGTTCATACAAAGGATCCCCTTAGTCTTAACAACAAATCTAGCCAACAATCTCCATAAAATAATAATACATAAACTTGTATTGCAACATTCTAACATTAAACTCTAATGAAAATATAGAACTAGAGTTAGAAATACGGAAATAACGAGAGGAGTTGACTCCTTGCATTGCTCTGTCTTCCCGTCTCTTCCGATGCGTCTTCTCTTCGAGGAAATTATGGTGTATGGATGGATTGAGAAGATGAAGTGTTGGTGTCTGAGTTTGTAGGGTTTAATTATGAGCCAAAAGTCCTAAAAACGTCTATGGTAATCCATATTTATGGTAGGAAGAGTTTCACCAAGTTTGGACAACAAATAACCAAGATGAAAATAAAATCCCGAATTTTCGAGTCCTGGTGATCGATCGGCAATAAGTGGCGATCGATCGCCATAACATTCTGCCTCGAGGCGATCGATCACCCAAAATGAAGCGATCGATCGCTTCCTCAGAAATTTCAGCAAATTGTGATTTCGTCCCTCCTTTTCTGTGTTTGCTTGGTTTGGTCATTTTCATCATTTTAAGCTTATTTCCTCAACTTTTATGCATTTGGACCTGGATTCCTGAAATATACAAATATACCAAAAAGAGTAAAATTTTCCAGGAAAATCATTACAAAAACACTCATAATCTTATATCAAAATAAGTATAAGTGTAAAAATCACACTTATCAACTCCCCCAAACATAAACTTGATCGTCTCGAGCATGAATAAGATCACAAAGTAGAGTTCAATATTGAAGATTCAAATAAACCAATTCGCAATCAATCATGTAGCTCAGACATCTCACTTACAGACAAACAAGAGTCAACCCAAAATGTTTAAAAAACGTGTTTTCTCTTCGATCAAGCAACATGTCTCCAAATCAGAACGTGCGTGTGTACTAGTGTCACTTTCAAGTTTCATGCAAATTTCATAAATCAAATCATATTAGTCAATGAAAAGTAAGATTATCGTTGAGCATCACATAGTCCTATTTTCAAACACTTCTCAACTAATGTAGTCACTCCATAGACTTGGATCAATAGGTCTTTTAAAGCTTGTAATGTTAGGCCTAGGTGTTTGGCTTCAAAGAAAGATAGGATAGCACAAAGAAGAGAGTATAAGCATGTAATGTTCAAATTTTCAGCACCTAATTGAGCTTCTCTTCTTTTCCATCTAGGCTTGGCCACTTTGGGTCTTATTTAGTCTCTTTTTCTCACAAGGCTTTATTTATCATTTTCTTTTCTCATTCATCAATTTTTTCAACAATAAGCTCCTCAAAATATAGCCATTCACATGCATCTAATGAGATTCATTATACTCCCTTTAGGTAAGGATAAATATATTCAATTTAGGCTCATAAAGGTTGTTATAATGAGTTGCAAAAAAAATGTTGAATGGGGGCTAATAGTATGTTAAACGTACACCATTCTTATTCACTTAGGCTCAAATAGTGGACACTAGGGATTGATGTAAACATGGTAAGCTTGAAAGGCTCAAACGGTCCAAAGATCGCCTAGATCATCTCCTAATCAAGTTCATGACTATAAAATTTCTCCTTGAAGTGTCATAATCAAATAAGTTCTAAGGTACTCTAAGATGCTCAAAAGTAATTCATCAAGTGTAAGACCCCAACACCTGAACTCGTCATTAGTTCATTTATGACGTCATATGTGTATAAGTTTTTCATTTTCTTTTCATTCTTTAAAAAGAATCATTACATGTTTCCCATAATCCCATGACATAAATAATGTTCAACATTATATGTTCATCTCTACCAATAAATAGTCTCAAAGATTTCGCCCAATACCATACCCATTACACCACTTTTTACATTGAGGGTTATTTTATAAAAATTTGGGCAGAGTCTCCCCATAAACTAAGCTATCCGGAAATAAAAACACATTACATAACATAACTCCCGACCAGGGACAACACAATACTAAACAGAATACAGAAACACTAAGTTAATTCCCAGCCAGGGAAGACACCACACTAATAAGACAACAAAAGTGGGCTTCAACACTTTATACAGTCAATATACATGCTTCCAATTGCTCACATACGAGTAACAAATAAATGAATACCAATCTAACTGAATAAATAGCGTATCCTATTTACCCACTCTCATATATGCTTCTGCTTCTGGAAGCGGCATGATCCAACAAAGCTCGAACCAATATCCCAAAGTAGTTTAGTACATGTTGTACCTGTTTCAACAGAAACAGCCCACACACGGGTGAGCATACCTTGTCACGCTACTCATATTCATGACAATGCATAACAATTATAATTAATTCATAATATACAATTAAGAGTATTGTAAAATCCATAAAAATGTACTCCCTGTACAGTTCGGACTCCGTATAGCTTCCACTAGCTGTTCCTGTTTCAGTCTCACATGCTTTCATAAACATCATATCAGTATCGTTAATCACCAACATGCAACTCATCAATGTAAATAATTTCAATATAATCACAATTCATCATTTATGCTCAATCATAACGAGTCTCATATCGAAGGCACGAACTGCCTGTACGTTAATCTAATTCTCAACCATTCTCATTTCGATCATGCCAAGGCATCCATACCCAACTCCATATCCGGACCACGTACATTTACGTGTCCATCATACCACATATATCTACTCAATTCACATATTCATTTCTTATATTCAGTTATCACAATTCAACAATACATGAATACTGGAATATGAAACAATTCATATTATACCTGCGACGTCACGTCACTACGTACACTTATACTCGATAAACCAAGTCAAGTTACTCCCTTTTTGTTCGGAGGTTCATGGAGGATCTATACCAGTTCAGTAGCTCAATCTCTGTTCAACATCAATAGATCAATGATCCGATGAATCATTCAATATCCAATAAATAATCAATATCAACAACACGAAGAATTCATATATAATTTACATAAGAAAGATGCAAATTCTCCATTCCGTAATGTATGCAGCGAAATCATAATCTATTATACTCAAGAAACCATTATGACCAATTTAGAATACCAGAGCTCACTGGACATTGA